>VDFB02002863.1:68148-256670 GCA_007258455.2 Sequoia sempervirens | reverse complement strand
ATGACCTCCAATATCAAGTGTAGGATCCATTGCAGATGTGAGCTAAGTACTTTCCCCTAGTTGGGTAAAGGATCGATCTATTAGGGGTGAAACTGGATAAGCCTTATTACGAGTGGATATGGAAGGTGAAAAGACGTGAAATTCCAATCATTCCATGCTATGGGAAGGACAACAAAGTATAATTATGAATTACGTGAAAAGATGTGAAGGTAAGTTTGTTATGAGCAAAGGGTGAAAAACTAAATAGAATGATGGTAGATGATGGAGCAAAGATTGACTACACATGGCGCATGTTTTCCAAGTTTTCACCATGGTACTTATCCAAAGCACCACCGAAGTGGTTTTCACTATTGGATGAATAATCTCTCTTTACTATTTTCTTAAATTTTTAATTAATTTTTTTGGTGACATTTATTTTTATTTTTTCAATTATTTTGTATTTTTAAGTTTTGTCATGACTCTCTCAAGCTAGGTGTAGAATTTGTGAAGATGCAAGCTATTGAAAGGATCTGACAATGGTTCACCTTCAAGAGTCAAAAGTTGATAAGCTCGTAATCTGTACACTGCAGTGATGATGTATGGACCCAACCAATTAGGTTCAAACTTGCTTGGATTCTCTCTTTCTGCTTGATTCTTGGGATTTTCCATTAAAACCAAGTCACCAATGTCAAAGTGTCTAGCCAAAACCTTCTTGTTGTAGTTGCGATGAAGATGATTTTGATAAGCTTGTAGATGGACCAATGCATTTTGTCTTCACTTGTCTAATAATTCCAACTCATGCAGTCTAGATACACAATATTCTTCATCATTGATAAGCTATTGTATGGATACCCTCAGGGAAGGTAACTCAACCTCGATAGTTAAGATGGCCTCAAAACAAAAGACTAATGAATGAGGTGTCGCTCTTGTGGGAGTGCAAATACTAGTGCAATAGGCCCATAAGGTGGGATTGAGTTGAAGGTGCCAGTCACGACTAGTGTCATTGATAGTATTTTTAAGTATTTTGATGATGGTTTTGTTAGATGCCTTGGCTTGGCCGTTACCTTGTGGGTAATATGGGGTGGTGAAGTGATGTTGGATATGGAATTTTTTCACATAGTTGGTGGAATTATTGGTTCTTAAAAGGATGACCATTATAGGTAATGATGGACTATGGGACACCATACTGACAAATGATGTAATTAAGGATGAATTTTGATATTTTTTTGCTAGTAATGTACGTAATGGGAATATCTTCAATCCATTTGGTGAAGTACTTGGTCACTGTGATGATGAACTTATGGGGCCATTGGATGAAGTGGGATGGATTTTATCTATGAGGTCGAGTCCCCATTGGGAAAAGGGCTATGGTGATGTGATCGGTTGTAGTTCCTAAGCTGGTGCATGTATAAGGTCTCCATGAATTTGACACTATCAACACCTCTTGAAAAAATGGTATGCATCACATTCCATTACGGGCCAATAGTATCCAACATGCACGATATTCTTAGCTAGAGTAGGAACACTAGAGTGGGCTCCACATATACCTTCGTGTATCTCTCGCAAGGTTGTTTGTGCTTCATCAGTATCGAGACATTGCAAGAGGGTGTTGTCTAGGCTTCGACAATAAAGAGTGTCATTGATGATGGCATATCTAGGTCTTTTGAATGAGAGTCTTGCATTGATTAGCATATAGGTTAGGGGGAAGAACTTGGTCATGTAGGTAGTCATAAACATCTTTGTACCAAGGGGAGTTAGGACCAAAAAGTTCACACACCATCTCAGACTCGAGAATATCAAAAGTAGGGATTAGTAGCTGTTCTACCAAGAACTCATCTTGTGGCACATTATTTGGAATATCCAAGAGAGAACTAATTGTTTCCATTGTATTAGCTATCTTGTTTTGAATTTGTTGGACCTGCCAAAAGATGATGTCATCAAAGTACTACTTAAAATTGTCAACCATCCATTTATAAGGAGTGAGCTTCTCATCCTTTGTGTCAACTTTTTGAATTACCAATTGCAAGTTACCATATACCTAAAGGATTTTGATCTTCCATTTGATAGCCATGCGAAGTCATGTGAGTAGAGCCTCATATTCTAATATGTTATTGGTACAAGAGAAAGCAATTTCAAATGACTTGGGTATGGTATCTCCTTGAGGTGTAACAAACAATATTCCTACTCATGAACCATGACTTATGTGAGATCCATCCAAATATAACTTCCATGTTGCTAAAGTTTCTATTGTGAATATAGACTCATTAGGGAAATTTGAAACTAATGGATGATCTGCTTTTGTGGGTACATCTACGAGTTGATCATCTATAACCTATCATTTTATTTCTTTCCATTCAATATACTGGATGTCATATGTATTCACTTAGTATCATTACCGATTTGGCTAATGGGCATGTCAAAGTTGCTTTATTGAGAAGATATTTTAAGGGATCTATTTTGGAAATGAGTTTTTTTTTTTATGGTTCAACATGTAATGCCTAAGTCTTTGAGTGGAAAAAACCACCACAAGGTAGGCATATTTGATGGGACTATAGTTGAGCTCATATCCCATAAGTGTACGACTGATATAGTAAATTTCTCTTTCTCTTCCTTCATCATTGTTCTGTGTGAGTAATGCCCCTAGCATCGATGTGGTTGCTGATATGTAAAGTATGAGATGTGTTTCATCAATAGGAGGCATTAGGACTGGTGGTGTTAATAGGTAATCTTTTATCTATTGGAAAGCTTCTTGACATTGATCTATCCATATAAATGGTACTCCTTTCCTTAACAAGTGTTGGAATGATTGACATTTTTCTTCTAGTTTCGCGATGAATCTTTAGATGGATTGTAATCTACCTTCTAGATTGTTCGTAGTTGACTTATGTTCATGGGTGGTGGCATGTCTATGTTAGCTTTTATTTTGGCAGGGTCGACTTCAATGCCTCTTCTAGAAAAAATGTACCCTAGGAGCTTTCCCAATGTTACCCCAAATACACATTTCTTTGGATTCAACCATACTTTATATTCTTTTAGTCTCTTGAAAATCTTGTCTATCACTCATAGATGATCACCTCTTGTTAATAACTTAGCTAATAGGTCATCCACATAAACTTCATGAGAGCGTGCATGAGGTCATGAAAGATCATGGTCATGGCGCGTTGGTATGTCGCTTTGACATTTTTCAATCCAAAAGACATGATGTTCCAACAATATGTTCCCCAAGGACATGTGAAGGCTGTCTTGTGCTAGTCTTCGGGGGATATCTTAATTTTATTGTATCCTAAGAAACCATCCATGAGGGATAGCATCTTGTACCTTGTTATTAGGTCCACAATAATGTCAATATTTGGTAAGGGGAAGTCATCTTTTGGACATGCCTTGTTCAAATCTCATAAATCAGTACATATGTTGATTCCTCCTATTGGGTTTGTCACTAGTACTAGATTAGAAATCCACTCCACATAATCAATAGGTTGAATGAAGCAAACATTGAATAACTTATTTAACTCAACTTTAACCAAGAGGGCTGTCATGTCCTCTGAAATTGTATCACCAAATATGAAACATTAAAATACAAATAACAAAGTCAAATGAATAGTAAAATATAAATACATGAGAAATTGTAATTTAAATATTATAATTATAATTATCCTAGATAACATTATAATAATAATACAAATATCATAGTATGAAATAGAATAATTAATATTAAATTAATTGTAAATATCATAATAATGAAAATAAAAATAATATTCATAATAAACTAATATTACCTAAATGTACCTGTGCCTTAATAAATAAATAAATGAATCTAAATTGCATTAATAAAAAGACAACTTAATTACCCTTAATAGAGCAGTGATGTTATTAGTCATAATTATTATATTAATAAATACTCATAAGAAACAAATTGATATTGTTAATTGTTATTATTATAATAATAAAAACATTCACAAAGTCTGAAAACAACTATGCTTTAAATTAAATAAACAAATAACCACACAACATTTATATCAATTCCTAAAGGCACTGTTTCCTAAAGGAATTCTACATAATTGATCCAACTATCCCAACAATCATTAAAACAACTAAAAGCTGCATCCCTCTAAAGTGGTGTGATAGACACCAAGTGACATGTACCTTGGTCAGCAATGGGTTATAACCATTGGTAAATCAAAAGATATAAAAAGGATATCCATAGACATTCAAAAGGGCATCAAATGAAGGAATGAATACCATAGAAAACAATCAAGTGTAGATCATGGGTGGGAAAAATAAAAAGGTTTCTGCAGATTGAACAAATTAAGGTGTAAGTATTTTATGTATAATTAGTTTGTTAAATATATTAAGGATTCAGTTAAGGATAGTTAGCAAGTACCTTATGAATATAATAATATGATTATATAATTATATATATAAATATATAATAATAATATGTTTAAGTATAATATATAATAATATAGTTATATATATGTATATATATATATACATGCAAAGAAAAAATAAATATACTCCAACAAACTTTGCCAAGTCAAACTAAGGATACTCAGAAATCAATATACACCATAATCAGTTAACTGTGGTATATTCTTCACATAATATTCACAACATAATATAATCTGTAGACTTGCATAGTGATGAACAGGTTACTTATTTAATTATCATATATGCAACATAGTTTGTAGAATTCAATATTACTCATACTGGACAATACGATTTTATTTACTAGTCATGATAATAACAAATTTGTATATTTGCATAAGTCTGAGTTATCACATATTGCTAAATATGACACAATGGATGTATTACTAATTTGTGTCATTGATTCAATATGTGAAGATAGAATATGTGACTCCATTATAAAATAATATTTATATTTTTTGACTGCGATAACCAACCATGATGAGAGAATTAACGACCTACAAGGAGGGGAAACAGTGTTGGGATCATCTTCTAAGTACGCCACCCCATGGTGGATGGTTAAGGCTTGCCACATGTGGGCCAAAGGGGCATAGGAAGCTACTCTTGAGCTTAGGAGTGATTTTTGGGACACCCAACTATAGTTGCACCCCAACCTCCCATCATGGTGATTAACTAAGTCATAAGAAGAAGAATGGTTCTGATAAGGGGAGCAATGATAGGACACCTCATTGGGCACACTAGCCCATATGAATGGCAAGAGGCCACATGGATCCATGAGGGGTAAAGTATTTGCTCTTGGGCCTAGGTTAGAGGGTCTCTAGAGTACCCTATCAATCCATTTTTCTCTAGGAAGAATGGATTAGAAACTTAAAAGATTCCAATATATTTATGATGTGATATTATTTTTTGTTATAGGATGTTTACTAACCTACTTGTAGGTCTTAAACAGGTAGTTGTATCACTAATCTTACTTTCCTTGTATTCTTTACATATTAAAATGAGAGTATCATATAATATCATCTTGTAAATATTTTCTAATTATGTCTTGCAGGAACCTAATCAAGTTATAGATATTCTCTAAACCAAATTGATTATTTGAAATTGATAAATTAGGGCAGATTTAGGGGTTTTCCAAATTTGGGGACATTACAAGGGAAATTTGCGGATGCATTTTCCTTAGTTTCTGCTTGAATGGTTTTGCATTGAGAAACAATGGAAAGTGATGTAAAACTAATTTGGGGTCCAAACCAGGCATGTTAGCATAAGACCAATTGAAGTTGATTTATCTTTTTGTGAAGAAGGCATGAAACTTTGGCTATTTTGTTTTTGTCAATGATGCTGCAAAGTGGACAATCTTGGGATTTTCATTTGTGCATGTGTTGAGTTCCATAGGATTTTATACTAGCATGGGTGATTTTTCTTGGTTTATGGGAATTAAGTCCAACCCTCCATCCTTGGGTGCCTCAAAGTGGTTTTCACCCTTGGATGCATCCTTTCTTTTTACTTTTTCACAGTCTAGAGGTGCCTTTCGATTTTTCACCTAGAGACCTTTCTTTTTTTATTTTATAATTTTCACTTTTGCAAATGGAGGGGTGGAAATACTCCTCAAATTAGGTCATGTTATCAAGATCTATGGTAAAGCCAACTTTATGATCTCCATAAGGAATGACTTTGCGTAATCCCATAAACTCGACAATTGCTTCATCATTTTCAAATATGTCTAAGGTAGGTCGTCCTTGTTGGTCCCAATCTATCAATTGTAGGTACACTAAGGGAATGCCATCATCCATATTGTCAAGCTTTAATGAATGGGAATATAGGGTGAAGATGAAATTATTGTTAGGATCCCAAAAGGAATCAATCCAAGCGTTGCCATTGGTTGAGGGGTCAGATAGGTCAAGTTCCTTAAATGTCTTAGCTAGGTCATAGTCACTAGATGTGCAAGATTCCCACTCCCACTCATTGGAGTCAGTATCAGTATGGTAGTCCTCAAATGTCTCGATATCCTTTGAAGCACTCACTTCCTCACTTGAAAGCACATTAGTACTAGGAGTGCCTATTCTTAATGGTTTGAACCCTAGCCCTAAGTTCTTTGGTTGCTTGGATGATAGCAAAGGTTTTGTTATGCCATTTTTGTGCAAACCAAGTCCGTTGTGTCCATCATAAAATTTGTGCTTCATGATTTCAAATCCTTTTCTATTCTATTCTATTGGGAGTTACTTGGGTTCGATGTCTTCTTCCTTGTATAACCATGTGGTGACGTCTTCTTCATTGATGGCCTCTTTACTTAGCTCTCCCCATTGTGTGAAGGTTGTGGTAGGAGATTGTTGAATAATGAATTTGGGTTCCTTTTGACTATAGAGGGATTACCATAAGATTTTAGCGATGCAAGTAATTGATTGACACAATAAGATGTCTTCATATGATACTCACCACACCCCTTACTTGGACCTGGATCTTGGGATCGAAAGATAGAGTTTTGGAAGTGTATGCTTTGTTTAATGTGGAGGGATCAATGTAATGGGATGAAGCAGATGATGAAGCTTCTTGACTTATTGGCACTTGCTGTTCAGGTGTTCCTCTTAAGTTGCTGCAGCACTGGAAAGGGTCGAGATCACCAACTATTGTGATCTCAATTTCGTTGTAGGGGAATTTTAAGCAATGATGGTACATGGATGGTATGGCCTTCATAGCATGAATCCATGGTCAACCATGATGGAGATTATAAGGGAGATCAAACAAGTCTAATACTTGGAATGTGGTATCCAATACGATAGGCCCAACTCTAATAGATAAAGATATAACACCCTTGGAATAGTGCTCTTCATTGTCATAGGCCTTTATGATAATACTCTTTGTTGTATCCATGCAATCTTTATAGAAACCTAATGTCGTAACTGTAAGATGGGGTTAGAGAGTTTCTAGCCTAGAATAAGTGACAACCAACAATTCTAAGTTGTAAAAACCACATCCAACAAGAGAATACAAACAATGAGTAATGAAAATTAAATGCATTCAAAAGTAAACACTCCCCATTGTAGTTGCTTCACTTCTCTTGTCTCTCCTTCTTCTTATGCCAATATTGCTCTCAGATTTTTTGTTGAAGTTGTGCAAATACTTTCAAATAGTAAGAAAGAAAGTTGGAGATAATGGTTGTTAAGTTGAAAATGGGAGAGGAAGGTTTCTTTTATATACAACCATTCAAATGGATGACCGAGATCAATCTTATAAAAAGATCCCAAGATTGACGGATGAGAATGGGTGAGAGGGAGGTTACGAAATGGATGGCCAAGATTGAAATTCTAGAAAGATGCCAAGATCAACGGTTGAAAATTGATGCACCCAGAATATGCCATTCATGGGAGGGCTATGATGTTGACGACTATGACACCCAACAACTATGACATAAATGAAGTCTATGACAAGGATCAATGACAAGGCATCTTTGACCATAAGGGATGCATAGGTGATTTATTTTAAATCATTTATTCAAAAATGGGGGAAATTGACAAGTGGAAAAATAATTCATTCGAATTATTTATTGAAAAAAAATGAAAAATGAGCATTTAATTAAAATGGTTATTCAACCATTTTAATTAAATGGGAGGAAAAACGGAAAAAATGACATTAAATAATTAACTTAAATTAATTATTTAATGAGGAGAAGATGACAAGGAATAGTTAAATAATTTTGATAATTATTTAACTATAGAAGAATTAAAAGACCATGAATAGATAAATAATTATTGGTAATTATTTAACTATAGATGAAAGGTGATAAAGAAATAATTAAATAAATAATAATTTATTTAACTATTGAAGAAGAGGGGGAATTAGTGACAATTAATTTTAGTTTAATTGATTAGGATAGCATAGAGATTAGAAAATGAATTAATTAAATAATTAAAATTATTTAATTAATAGAGAAATATGATCAAGCATAGTTGAATAATTAAAATTATCCAATTATTGAAGGATGATGACCAAGAAAAATGATGCTTGTAGACTTAGGAAATTTTTCAATGTCTACATTTTGCCTCTCTTTGACGTAATGTGATTTGAGCATTGTGTCAAAGAATGAAAACAAAAACTAGGTTTGGATCATGCCACAGTGTGCTCTGACGATGACAAGGTTTAGGTATACCCCCTTGGGAAAAATTGACAAATTTTCAAAAGTTTTTCAAAAAATTGGAAAATTGTCCCATTAAGACAAAAGGATGGTAAGGAATTCGATGGTGAAGACATAATTGAGTATCAAGATTAATAACGGGGTCAATTTCAAGGTCAAGGGCATGAAAAGGTGTGACCAGAAGGTAAGGAAGGTAAAAAAACCCTTAGTTTGAACCTATAAATGGCAATTTGAGTTTGAAAAAGGGCCATTTTCACATTCCAAATTTAGAAAATTTGAGAGCTCAGAGTGATTAATTAGTGATATAATGTCTAGTTCTAGAGGCCACCCACCGTGCGTATCGGATCTGCACCCACCGCCGTCCTAAGGGAGTGTTCGCCTTGGTACATACTACTATCCCATCTTTTAATTTTTAATTTTTCGTGCATTTAGCTTAGGAAATAATTTAGCAAGCAATTGCATTGGAAAATTTTGTGATGCAATTGAATTTGCGCTCGACGCATTCAATAAGCGGTTTGCCGCAATCGTCTCGACACGATGCAATTGCATTAGGGTAAGGCACAAGTGTTTGCGGTGTGACACATAAAATTGTGTGATGCAATTGACTTTTCAGGCCACATATGTGCTTGGGAAGGATGCAAATGTCTGGGTGCGATGCATATGTTGAATGAAGTGACACATGTGTTAGGTGAGTGACACATTTGCAATTGCGAGCTGGTTATAAATTTGTGTTACACATTTGGTAAAATGTGACGCAATTGCCTGATTAAAAGTTTTCCCTAGACTAGGAAAGTTTGACTTGGTCAATTTAGGTTTGATAGGTCAAATGAAGGTTTTAGATTGATGTTATTGGTTGCTTGATGATTTCAAGTGCGTCTTCTTCCTATCTACACACGAGAGTCCAAACGAGATGTGTTCTGACTGCGGGATCACTTAAACAATGATGAGAAGGATGCATTGCTGGATCTTGGTTTATTTTATGTCACATATATGCCCACTAGTAGGGTGAACAAGGGTATGTTGACAACACTAGCAGAGTGGTGGCACTTAGAGATAAGCAACTTTCATTTGCCGACGAGGGAGGCGATAGTCACCCTGGAGGATGTATATAGGATCTTGAGGTTACCCATTCGTGACGCACAGGTACGATACGACCTGGTAGGGGGATAAAGGCATTGTATGAGTACTGTGAGACTGATGATGATGCCAAGCTCAAGATCTAGGGGCATGAGATTCGGTGGGAGACCCTGGCAGAGACATATGACCGATTTGACTGTGTTTTATGCGCGTTGATAGCAAGAGTTTTGATTTCAAATCATAGGGGTCATGGTTTCCTAGTTGGTTGGGGAGAGATGTTGGGATCGATGGCTCATCATAGGATAGTATATGCATGGGGGCCTTGTCTATTGGCCATGCTATATTTTCAGTTACATGATATCGCTTTTAGAGAGGGGCGAAGTTTGAGTTGCGGTGTGACCTTGTTGACAATTTGGGCATGGGAGCACATAGCAGTATTCTGGCCACTAGTGGTTCGATAGGCGGTGGGCACCACACCATATGCTTATTTATATCAAGGGGCATTCACCTAGACACATGGGAGATGTAGGTTATTGGAGGCATGGTATAGACACATTAGTGAGCTTCATTTGGAGACTGTACAAGACCTACTAGTTATGGATAGATGAGGATGACTACTTTCCTTGGTGTTGGCAGCCCAAGTATTTGATTAGGTGGATAGTGTAGTTGCAACACATTATAGAGATGTATTTACCAGAGAGGTCTGACGACAGTTTGGGGAGTGACAGGGAGTGCTAGTAGGTAGAGAAGAGTATGGTTAATCATCACAAGAGGTGCATCCTTGGGGACCATAGATTGCAGTTACCACAACAGAGTAGAAGATAGATGTCATTTAGGCATTGGATTGGGAGTGGAGAGGAGGGGAGGAAAACGTAGGCACAACACCAGAGTATGATGCTTGGTGGCTTATTCACATACCAATTCAATTGATTGATCCACAACAACCAATGCCAATACAGTGCAGAGTTAGAGGTTTGAGAGGCCGGTAGGGAGGAAAAGGTGGGAGGGGTAGAGGAGATAGAGGATGGGGGAATGGAGGAGTCCACATGAAGATGATGGGGGTGATGGAGGAGGAGGATGAGGAGGAGGTGGCAGATAGGCGAGGAGGAGGGACATAGGATGACAGGAGGGTAGTTAGCTACCACCCATTCTAGAGGAGACAGAGATGGAGGAGGATCGAACAGAGGTTAGGGCAGTAGCTGAGGTGTTAGTACATGTTGACGAGCAACATGCAGAGGTTCCTGTAGTGGAGATGGCATAGCTAGAGGCCATGGAGGTTGAGGTAGGTGGTGATGGGGGACATGGAGAGTGGGTAGGAGGAGAGGAGAAGGTGGAGATGGATGAGACAGAGCGAGTCCTCTGTGAGAGGATCATCATGGGTGATGAGGAGATGCTAGAGGAGGTGGGGATTGGAGAGGGAGAGTGATCAACAGAGAAGAGGATAGCAACTTTGCAGGCACGAGTGCAGGCCCCTAAGGCACAATTGAGGATAGTTACCACAGAGAGGATGACCTTAAGGCTGAGAGGGATGCATTTTAGGTGGAGAGGGACCTGGTAGTCATTAGCCTACAACAAATCAACCAAGAAATGATTGATTTCACAACATGTAGTGGGTCAGTGGTCGAGGTTGCACGAGAGTATGGTCGGGCTAGCAAGGCAATGCAGTACTGCAGGGACCTATATGAGAGATTAGTACCACCCGAGAGGAGAGAGCCCTCATTTTCTGAGATTGACAGTGGGTCATGAGGTAGATCATGGAGTAGGACTCACAACAAATGGACATAGAGCAGGTCTGAGGGTGAGACTTCAGATGCTATATGGGCCACTCCCTATGACAACCCCCCCACTATAGAGCATAGGGTTAGAGATGCACCTCAGAGGGATGTTCCAGAGAGAGGGGAGTAGGACAGTTCTAGATAGATCATCTTGTTACTTATGTATTAGACACTGATAGTTTTATTATCGAGCCCGTGAGCTCCAATTTTATTGGACACATCTTGACATTGTTCCATGACACTTATTTTTTTGAGCGATATATATATATATATATATATATATATATATATGATTTTGGTGGCAGTTGATGATATGCATTATGATGTGTTTATGGATTTATGATGACATGCTATGTGATGGATACTCATACTATGGTTATGATGTTTGTTGATACGTTCTATATGATGATGTGATGATCTACTATGCATTATTATTATGTTTTATGACTATGTTTATGCTTTTTATGATCTAAATGCAGATGATGTAATGCATGGATGGTTTATGGATGTTTTTATTATGCTATGTGTGAATGATGAATGTAATGGAAATGACCTAATACAATTTGATATGAAATGCATTGATGTACTATAATGTTTGTATGATAATGCAAAATGTTTAATGGAAAATATGTAATGTGGATGCAAAATGTAACGCTTAATGTGATATGTGTTAATAGGATATAGTGTGTATGGTATGTAATGTAAAATGCAATGCAATATGTAAAATGCGATGTTATATGGATTATAATGTAACATGATATGAAATGTAATACTATGTGATAAAGGATGTAATGCTATGATGAAATGTATAATGTAAATGATGCTAACATGATGATGAGATATGAATGCTATATGGATGCATTTTGTGTTTTTATATTTTCTTATGCAAATATATGTGACCTAATATGAGAATGATATCTATGATAATGGTGCTTTCTATGATGAAATATGACATTATTATGGATGCAAGATGTTTTTGTGTGTCACAAGACTTTGTCAAGATGTGAACAAAAGAAATGTTAGCACAGAGGAGATGGAAGAGATGAATGTTAGTGTGGTAAAGACAAGGGAGATGGAGATGGAAAGTTAGACAAGGAATGATAATGGAACCAACTTTTATGCTTACATTTTATATTTATCATCATTGGGCATCAAAAATGTCACACATGGACCACAAACACCATGGTATGACATAAACCAAGGTGTGCAGGGTGACCATTTGGGAGAGACAAGTAGTCAAAAAGACAAGGAATGCCCCAGCTCATACTAAGGACCCAATTGTCCCAGTATTTTTTCCAAGACAAAAAACAAACAACAAATAAAGAAAAGAGGCCATGATCCATCATTGTCCCTCTAAATCCATTGATCGGACATCCTCGAGGAGACTAGTAACATGACCCAAAACCAATAAAAAAGGTAAGACAAATCCAGACCAATTGATGGGACATCCTCGAGGAGACTAGTAACATGACCCAAAACCAATAAAAAAGGTAAGACAAATCCAAACCAACAAAGAATTTTCCAAGATAGCGTTTTCCAATTTTAATCATAATATTGTTTGATTGATTGATTAGGTTGACCAAGATGACCAAGTTTGTTTGAAAAGTTGACAAGGATTAATTGATAAGTTGACAAGGGTTGATAAATTGATTTTATTGAACACACCTAGTCTTAGGAAGGACATATCCTAATTAAGGCAAGATTGATTGATCAAGATGACAAGATTAATCGATTTGATAAAGATTGACTGATAAAGTTGACAAAGTTTATTGATTGTGCCTGACTTCAGGAAAGACATATCTTGATTGAGGCAAGATTGATTGACAAGGTTGACAAGATTGATTGTGACAAAGATTGATCATTTTTTTGAAAAAGATTGATGAATATGACTAAGCAATGTGATGATACTTGACTTTAGGAAGGACACATCCTATTTAAGGAAAATGACACATCTGATAAAGTTGACCAAGTGATAAGTGTTGACAAGGCACTTAACTACAAGAAAGACATATCCTGCTTAAGGTGAATGACCAAATTGATAACGTCTAATCTCATGAAGGACACATCTTAATAAAAGATAAGAGATAATACCGAATGAGGAAAATGACATAATGCCCCATTCCACTAAGATTGATGATCCAAATTGATTGGTTGACAATAAGACGATTGACTAGTTGAAGGATTTTGTTGGTTATGTTTGTTTGCTGATTCGAGATTTGTGTTTGAAGTTTAGATGATGATGTCGCATTTGAGTTGACAGTGTTTGATTTATTTTGATTGACTCGATGAACCCTAAAAGAATGACCTAGGGGGGCTCGGGGGCTCATCAACATATGGCCTTGCCTATGTAGCATTGCGTAGAGACCTTGTAGTTCGACACAACTTGACTTTGCCTTATTTGACAAAAGACTGAGTCATGATTTTATTTGGACAACCTAAAAGGACCGACCTAATGTCTTGAGGGCCATTTAAGATGAGCCTTGCCTACGTAGGTTAAGGAATTTATTCCAGTCAGATATAGGACTAACTTATTATTGCAAGGGGAAGTAATAGGTGAATGCGAGGGATGATCGGGATGACAAGAATACTAAATGTCGGTGGTTCTCAGACAATGAGAAGGATGATGAGGATTTATTATGAATAAGTGTCATGTGCGAATGGATGGGTGGAAAAGACAAAGGACTAGATAAAGTGACAATAGAGAGAGGAGTATAGACTGACTACACATGGCACCTGTTTGCCAGGTTTTCACCATGGTACTTATCCAAAGCGCCACCGAAGTGGTTTTCACTTTTGGACGAATTATTTCTCTTTACTATTTTTTTTTTCCATTTTTTTGTTGTCACCAAGACACCTGTTTTCCAGGTTTTCATTAGGGTGACCATTTTTTTATTTTTTTGTATTTTTGACTTTTAACGGGGTACTATGAGAATTAAGTGTAATACTTGAGGAGGTGCATGCTGTTGATAGGTTTAGATAATGGCTCTCCTTTAGGAGTAGAGAGCTGATAAGCACCTAATCCATATGATGCGGTGCCAATATAGGGGCCTGACCAATTAGGTTCAAACTTTCCAGGCTTCTCTCGTTTTGCTTGATTTTTTCAAATTTTCTTTTAGGACTAAGTCACCAATGTCAAAACTTCTAGGTCAGACTTTCTTATTGTAGCTGCGTCGAAGGTGATTCTGGTATCCTTGCAAATGTGTTAGGGCATTCCATCTTTTTTCATCCAGTAACTCTAGCTCATGTAGTTGGGATACACGATATTCTTCTTGATCAATCAAGCCTTGCGTAAAGACTCATAAAGAGGGTAACTTGACCTCTATAGGAAGTATTGATTTAGACCCAAAGACAAGGGAGTATGGGGTGGCCCCTATAGGAGAATAGACACTGGTATGATAAGCCCATAAAGTAGGGTTGAGTTGTAGGTGCCAGTCACAACCAACGTCATTGACAATCTTTTTTAAGATTTTTAGGATGGTCTTATTAGATGCCTCATCTTGGCCATTGCCTTAGGGGTAATATAAAGTAGAAAAGTGGTGTTGGATATGAAATTTATCACAAATCCCACATACATCCTAATTTTTGAAAGGGTGACCATTATCGGTGACAATGGACTGTGGGATACCATAGCGACAAATGATGTAATTCAGGGTGAATTTGGCTATCTGCTTTCTAGTAATATAAGTCGGGGGGATGGCTTCGATCCATTTTGTGAAATATTTAGTGGTGACAAGGATAAAATTAAATCCATTAGAAGAGGTGGGATGGATCTTTCGTACGAGGTCAAGTCCCCATTAAGAAAATGGCCAAGGCGAAATAAGCGACTGAAGTTCTTAAGCTGGTGCCTGTATAAGATCTCCATGAATTTGACATTGGTGACATTTCTTGGCAAAGTAATAAGCATCATGTTCCATTGTAGGCCAATAATATTTTGTTCTCATGAGATTTTTAGCTAAGGTTGGACCAGTAGAGCGAGCTCCACATATACTGTGATGTACCTCTTGTAAAACTGTTTGTGCTTCATTTGAGTCAAGAAATTAGAGGAGGATACTATCTAAACTGTGGTGGTAAAGGGTGTCTTTGATGATGGCATATTTAAATTCTTGTCAAATAAAGGTTTCATATTGGTTAGGGGACAAGTTAGGAGGGATAATTTGGTCATGCAAATAGGTGTAGATGTCTTTATACCAAGGAGATTCAAGACTAACAAGCTCAAAATTCGGTTTTGAGGACATTGAATGTAGGGATCAATTGTTGTTCCACCAATAACTCATATTACAAGGAATTGTTGGGAATGTCCAAGAGAGATCCAATTGTAGCCATTGCGTCAACTTCTTTGTTCTAGATTCTCAAAATTTTCTCAAAAGAAATATATCAAAGTATAGTTTGAAGCTATCTACCATGCACTTGTAAAGCATCAATTTCTCATCTTTGGTGTCATATTGATCATTAACTTTCTTTATCACTAATTGGGAGTCACTATAGACTTGAAGGTCCTTGATTTTCCAATTTATTTCCATTCAAAGTCCTGTCAATAATGCTTCATATTCAACCATGTTGTTTGTGAATGGGAATGCTATTTGAAATGACTTAGGAATGACATCTCCTTGAGGTGTGATGAACAAGATACTTGCTTCCAATCCACGACTTGTATAAGATATGACAAAGATTGATTCATCCAGGAAGTCAGATATCAAAGGATGGTCTGCTTTCAGTGGTGCACCTACAAGTTGGTCAGCTATTACTTGTCCCTTTATTGCTTTGTGGCCAACATACTCAATTTCATATTCAATCAAAATCATAACCCACTTAGCTAGTCTTCCTGTCAATGCTACTTTGCTGAGAATATATTTCAAAGGATCAATTTTGGCAATCAATTTTGTCTTGTGATTCAACATGTAGTGTCTTAGTTTTTGTGCTGCAAATACCACTACTAGACATGCGTGCTCAATAGGACTATAGTTTAACTCATATCTGACCAAAGTGCGAATGATATAGTATATTTCTCTTTCCTTTCCATCATTGTCATTTTGTGCTAAGAGTGCCCCCAATGTTGATGTAGTTGCTATCACATAGAGTATCAAGTGTCTTCTATCAATTGGTGGCATAAGGACTAGTGGAGTCAATAGATAGTTCTTGATATGATAAAATTCCTCTTGACACTTTTCTATCTAATTGAAGGGAATACCTTTTCTTAACAGATGTTGGAATGGGTGAATATTATTGGCTAGTTGAGCAATGAACCTACGAATGGATTGTAGTCATCCTTGTAATGTTTTTAATTGACTGATATTGGTTGACGGTGGAATTTCCAAGATGGATTTAACTTTGGTGGGATCAACATCTATCCCTCTATGCTAGATAATATATCTAAGAAGCTTGCCTGATTGGACCTCAAAAACACACTTCTTAGCGTTTACCCTGAGTTGATACTTTTCTAGTTGTGTGAAAATCTTTTCCAATACTGCTAAGTGTCCACTTTGTTTTAGAGACTTAGAGAGAAGGTCATTGATATAGTCTTCCATAAGGACATGCATATAGTCATGAAAAATTGTAGTCATGGCTCTATGATAGGTGGCTCTAACATTTTTCAATCCAAATGGCATAAAATTCCAACAAAACATTCCCCAAGTGCATGTGAAAGTTGTCTTTGGTTGATCTTCATTAACAATTCTTATCTGATTGTAACCCAAGAATCCATCCATTAGTGATAACATTTCATACCTAGCTGTGAGGTTTACTATGATGTCAATGTTTGGTATAGGAAAATTATCTTTGGGACAAGCTTTTTTGAGGTGTCTAAAATTTGTGCAAATTATGATTTGACCATTCAACTTAGTGATAGGAACAAGATTTGATATCCACTCTACGTAATCAATGGAGTGAATAAATCCAACATCTAATAGTTTCTTGAGTTCCACCTTGACAAGAAGTACAATCTGGGGGTGCATTTTCCTTAGCTTCTGTTTGTATGGTTGTACATTAGGTAGCAGTGGTAAATGATGTAGAACAAGTTCAGGATCCAATCTAGGCATATCAGCATATGACCATGTGAAATTGACTTGTCTTTCTGAAAATAATGTTATAAACTCAGGCCTTTCCTTAGTGCTCAAGGATGCTGCTAACTTTATCATTCTGGAGTTATCTAATGTTCCAATGTTGACTTCCTCTATTTCTTCCATAAGTAATAGCAATATCTCTCGGTCTATTGGGAGACGGTCCAATCCTCCATCCTCAGGTGCCTTAGAGAGGTTTTCACCCTCAGATATGTCCTTTATTTTTACTTTTACATGGTCAACAGGCACCTTTCAGTTTTCACCTAAAGACCTATTATTTTCATTTTTACTTTTGTGACTAGAGGACAGGATGACCTCACCAAAGTATGTTGCATAATTGAGTTCTATGGCAAAGCCAACCTTATGATCCTCACTTGGTATTCCTGCCCAAAGTCTCATAAACTTAGCAATTACTTCGTCATTTTTGAAATTGTCCAAACTTGGTGGTTCTTGTTGATCCCAATTATCTATGAGTTGAAGGTAGACAAGGGGTAAGCCATCATCGATATCATCAAGGGTCATGGTGTAGGGGAATAGGGTAAAGATGGAAGTAGAGTCATCAAGTTCCGAGGAGGCAGGATCAATGGATTGTCAAAAATAGTGTTTGATCCACTCTTCTTTTGTCAAAATCAATTTTGAAAGGGTACTAGGCGGGTCTCACGAGGAATCTATGGTAAGCATTTGATCAAATTCCTCAAATAGTTTATCAAGGTCCATGAAAGTGGTGGAGGATAGGGAATCCCATTCATATTCATTAGATTCAACCTCACAATACCAAGAGTCCTCACATGTCTTGATCTCATCTAAAGTGTCAACAAGCTCATTTGAAGGTAACACAATACCCTGGATGGTCACTTTTACAGGTACAAACCCTAACCCTTGATGACTTATTAGTTTAGGAGGTTGTACATAAAGGTTCCAACATTCCTTGTTTATGTAGACCAAGGCCACTGTGTCCATCATATCCATGCCATTTCATTATTTGGAACCCTTTTGGATACTGTTCAATTGGAAATTTCTTAATTTCAATTTCTTCTTCTTCTTTGTACAACCATGTGAGAATGTGGTCATCTAGAAATTCCTTAGTAAGTTCTCCCCATCTAATGAAGGTGGTAGGAGGATTGTGGATGACAACTTTGGGCTGCACAAGATGCGGTTTTCCATATGACTTCGGTGAATTTGGTAATTTTCCAATGAAAAAGTGACTTCATATTATATTCTCCACATCCTCTCTCTTGGATTTGGATCTTGGGCATGGAAGGTAAGACGAATGAAGTGGGAGATTTGATGAGAGTGGATGGATCAATGTAGTGAGATGGACTGGTTGATGAAGTGGAAGATGAAGCCTCTCGATTGATGGGCATTTGACGTTCAACAGTTCCTTTTAGGTTTGAACAATATTGGAAAGGATCAAGGTTGCCTGGAATAGTGATTTCAATGCCATTGTGTGGAAAATTGAGGCATTGATGGTAAGTGGAGGGGATAGCCCTCATGGCATGGATCCATGGGCAGCCAAGGAGGAGATTGTAATGTAAATCAAGATCCAAGATGTGAAATACTGTGGCCTGTATTGCTTGGCCAACTCTCATAGGAAGTGAAATTATGCCTTCAAAAGAACGTTCAACATCGTCATAAGCTTTGATCACAATTTTCTTAGTTTGGTCAATACAATTCTTAGAATACCCCAATACTTTCACTAATTTTAGTGAACAAATGTTCAGAACTACTCCACTATCTACTAGGAATCGTCTGATCTTGTGTTTATTAATACATACTTCAAGGTGTAGAGGGTCATTATGATCATATTTTGGAGTAGAGAAGTCTTGTTTAGAGAAGGTGACATGGTGTGGCATAGCTAAGTATCCAACCATGGCCTGAAATTCATTGACATCTAGGTTTGCAGGGATAGAAGCTTCTTGTAAGGCTTTATCAAGGATGGCTATGTGCTGTGGTGAGATGCAAAGGAGCTCCAAGATAGAAATTTGCATGGGAGTTTTTCCTAGCTACTCTAGGAGGTTGTATTGACCCTTTGGTTGAGGATTTGTGGAAGGACCTGGAATAGTTATCTTGGTTCTGCGGGTGGTGACAAAACAATATGATTTTTTCTTGTTTATAGTGATAGTGGCAATACAATCATCAAAGGGTCTCACATTAAGGATGATAGTGCTATAATCATGTTTGAAAATTGCATAATTGGCATTATTGTTGTTTCTTGAATTAGAGACTTTTCCTTTATCATGGTCTTGCAGGGGTGTTTTGAATATGGTGTGATCAACATTCATCTTGGCTTGCAGATTATCAACTGAAATAGTTCCATCTTCAATAAGGTCTTGAATAATGTTCTTGAGTGTCCAACATCTAGGTGTTTTGTGCCCTTTTGAATGGTGGTATTCACAATATTTTTCTTTCTTCCACCACTCAGGTTTGATCAGTGAAGGTTCATAGTTTTTGGTGTCTAGTAGTGTGATGACATTTTCTTGCAAAATCCATTTAAGAATTGATTCGGCACGGGGAGGAGCTCTGCGTTGTTGATTGTTTTGGACTACGTTTAGTGCTTGGTTTTGACCTTGTGTCTGTATGTTTGGTTTATTGGATAAATTTGATGATGAAGGACCTTTAACTTGAATGATGGGACCTTTAGTTATTAGTTTAGTATCAACAACTCCATCATTTGTGACATTTTTGTTTCGGGACTAGTATTTTCTCTTGTCATTGTTAGGTTTGGGATTTTCTTTGTTGACTTTGACTAGCCCTTTTGCAATAAGACCCTTTTCAATAAAGACACCTTTCTCAAGAATCTCCTCAAAAGTTGTGCAACATTGGATTTGAATTCGACTCATCAATTCTCCATTAAGTTTTTCTAAAAACATGGTGACAAGTTGTTTTTCATGAATGTGACAAGAAAACTTGCTAACCAAGCCCCACCATCTCTAGTAGAACGAGGTAAGTGATTCCCCATCTTATTGTTTGGTTGTGCTCAATGTTGCAAGGGTGACATCATTTTTAATGTTGAAGTAAAAGTAATTGATAAATTTTTTGGCTAATTCACCCCATGTTTTGATTCTTGGTGGGAGGTGTGCAAACCAATCTAAGGCTACTCTTGTGAGGCTTTGTGGGAATAGTCTCATGAGATAGGTAGGGTCATATGATACTTCCATACATGATGTGTTAAATTCTTGAATGTGTTCAGTTGGATCCCCTATCCCCTTATACTTTGGTAAAGGTGGTGTTGTGAAATGTGGGGGAAAGGGAGGCATGTCTAGGTTTCGATCAAATGGAAAGGGGCATAGTTCCTCCACATAATAGGTCTTCTTGTTGGTTCCCAATTACATGTTTTTCATATGTTGTTCAAGGGACTACATATGTTGTGATCAAAAGGTCTGCAAGAGATAGTGTTGCGTTGCTTTGGTTAGGTGCCATGACGTTGGTGTTAAGGTCATATGTTGGATTTGAATTAGGATTGATACTTTGGGACACAGGGACTTGGTTTCCATATGGGTGTGTGTTGCTTGGATTTGGAATGAAATTGGTGTTTAGGTTTGTGCCAAAGGTAATGTTGGCATTTTGTATGGTGTTTTGGAATTGAGGTGTGGGTCCTTGATTCATGTTTTGGTTTTGAAAATTCAGTCCTTGTTTTGCATGTGAGGGTGTGGATCCTTAGTGAACGTTTTGATATGAAGGTGTAGGCCCTTGATTGATGTTTTTATGTGAAGGAATATTCCCTTTGTTGATGTTTTGAAATGAAGGAATGGTTCCTTGATTGAAATTTTGTAGTGAAGGTGTAGGTCCTTGGTTGATATTTTGACATGTAGGTGTAGGTCCTTGAGTGAATTTTTGGAATGAGGGAAAGGACCCTTGATTGGAATTTAAAGGTGTAAGTCCTTGGTTGGTATTTGGAATGAAGTAAAGGTTACTTTGGTAGGATTTTGGAATTATGGAAGAGCCCCTTGATTAGTGTTTTGAAGTGATGGAATTGATCCTTGATTTGCATTTTGATTTGGGGTTCTTCATGAGACAATGTGAACCCTTCTATATTTAGTTGGTGGGTTTTGAATTGATGAAGGGGCACCTTGAAATTGGAATGAGGAACCTTGATTTGTGTTGTGAAGTGTAGATTTAGGACCTTGGTTTGCATTTTGGGTCATAGGAATAGGACCTTGTGATGTGGATCCTTGATTGGTATTTTGTGGTGTAGACTTAAGACCTTGGTTTGTACTTTGGATCAAAGGTGTGTGACCTTGTGATAGGGTACCTTGATTGGTATGTTGGAAAAGGGGGTTTGTGAAGGTCTTTCCCATGGTATTTGTGAAAATTTGTCCTTGTGTAGTGATATTGGCTTCCTTGTTTCCAAATGTTGAGATGCTTGGGATGTGTGTAGTAATGGTAGTCATGTGTGTAGTTGTCCCAAGAGGTATGTTTGACGTTTGTTGTCATGAGGGCATGCCAAATGCAAATGGATTTTTGTTTTCTTTCTCCACAATGGTTGATATGTCGAAACCTTGAGGTAATTTGGCCCCCTTTTTAGCTGGTGCATAAAAGTGTCTGTTAGGTTCTGCACTAGCAAGTTGATCAATCATGCTCAAAATTTGTGGGTCACTATAAGCTTCTTCAATCTTTTCTTGGGTCAATTGTCTATTGGGATCTGCTTGGCTCATGTTTTCCCATGTTTGGTCTCTTGGTGGCGTGTCTCTTGGAGGTGTAGAATGATTTGAATCTACTCCAAGGGTAGTGTCATGAAAAGGGTTGCTTGAAAACTCCATGTTCTTTCTTTTGGTTTGGGACCTTGTTTCAACCATATGAGAGTTTTGCAAAATGTCAATGAAACTATGCTATGTTTTTGGATTTTTAGATTTTAGGATATGAAAATGTAAGGATGCTAATGTGATCATGCAAGGATGATAATGCAAGAATGATAATGTCCAAAGGATGGAGGATAGTGAATGCTAAAGGATACTAAATATTGATTGACATTCAAGGTAAATGATAAGGTGACTAGATAATGCTAATGGAAGATCAAGGAAATATTGCAACTAAGGTTAAAATGAAATTAAGCTATGTTTTTGTGTTTTTGGAGTGTAGGGATGCAAAGATAATGAAACTAATGGATGCAAAAGGATTAAGACTAAGGTTACAAAGTGATATATTTTTTTTTGTATTTTTGGAATAAGGGTGCAAAGTGCAATCTAAGTAGTATGAGTCTAAATGAGAGTAAGGAAATGCAAAGGAATTCTAAAATTTTAAACAAAGGGTGGAAATCGAGATAATGTGAGCACAAGGAAAAAAATCCAAATGTCATTGACCATAAGAGGATGAGTTTTGAAAAAGTAGAGCCAAGACTAGGACACAAGACAATGACTCAAACTAGGTTAAGGTGACAATGACAAGACAAGGACAAGGACAATGGTCAATGACAAATAGAATATGTAACCAAGAATTTCCAAAAGATAAAAGGTCTCCCTATGTTCAAAATTTGAAGGCCTATATGCAACCTAAGGATCAAAGTCTAATTTGTGCAATGCAAAGGATTGAGGAATGCAACCTATTTAATGCAACATATTTCTAATGGGAATACCTAAAATGAACTAGGACATCTTGCAAGTATCCAGTTTATCAGTCAGAGTTCACTGTGAAATTTTTTTGGTCAAATTTTGTACATATATTTCAGAATTTTTTGTTTAGCAGATAGTTGCGGCTCAGTTTTTAGCAAATGTATCTCACAGTTGCGGTTCAGATTATCAAGTGTGGCTTTGTTTTCAGCAAGTGTGGTTTAGATAGACAATTGTGATTTTCAAGCTTACAGTTGTGGCTTTGTATCTGTCAGTTGTGGTTTTCTAGAATGTTGTTTTGACAATCTTGATGTTTTTGAGCTGGTTTTTGATGAAATTTTGATTATTTTTGATAAAGTGTAATTGGAAAACACAATAGACAATATCAAGCACTTTGTAGTTGGCCTGATTTAGATGTGAAAAAAATTTAATTTCAAGATAACAAGAACAATCCTATGGTTGGAAAGGACAATATTCGTTGGATTCCCACTTGGATTTCTCCGGCTGCACCTATTCAAAGTGGACAACCTAGGAACTTGGTAGCATTGGCTCCCCTCCATGACACTCACTTCTACGGGCATACCAAGTTCTGAATTCCCTAAGACCACAAGGACCTCAAGAAATTTTCCATCTCTATAGTGAACCACAAAAATGTGGGACGACTTTAGAGGTCCAACCTCTTGCACTAGCAAATAGAGGGATTTTGACTTCTAAAAAACAAGAGGTTTCTAGCAAGTGCATCCAGTTCAGGGGGTACTATGATAAACTCCCTCAAGAGGCCTCCCAACCCTTAGAAAAAGGGCTTTTTGCATCATAAAAATACCGAGGGAGGGCTATCACGTATCGCTTCCCATTGATTGCAAAATTTCCTTATAATCACAAATTTATATAGCGGTTTGGAAGGAATTGGCTTTAGCTCATTATTGATTGGTTCGTTCCCTTGGGGTGAGTACTTTGACCCACCAAGGCATGACCTCTAATGGGTAAACACAAAAAAATATGGGTCTGGCTTTCTAATCATTGAGTTTGCACAAGGTGAGAGCATAATACCTACCATCCTTCAAACACTAAAACATGTGGTTCATTACCCCCTAATTAAATCTATGTGAGAGAAGACAATCGTTCTTTTTAAAACACCAAATGAAATGTTGTCTAATCTAAAGCAAGCAAGATTGTGGTTTCAAGATAAATCCTTGGACATTCGAACCTACAAAACCACACATTAGTAGTTTCACAAAAGAGATATTGGACCAATGACAAGCTGTAAAGTCCAAGTTAGCACAGTAGCTTTAAAAAATAAACTAAAACTCAAAAATTAACAACTAAAATAAACTAGAAAATGAAGAAACTAAACTAAATTAAGAAAAGCTTAAAGAGGACTAAAAACTAAGAGCTCGATTTTTTTGTTGCTTCAAAAGAAGTAGTTTTGGGGAGCTCCACTCCAAAGCCACACGCTGCAAACAGAAGATTAGTAACCCAAAAACCCTACTGTACTTGTACAACCCAAAAGAAAAATAAAAAATATCTTAAAACTGAAACTTTTTATTGAGCAGACAAATGCGTTGTTTCTTTCCTCAGTTGCGTCGTTGCGCTGCATCACATGAAATTGATTGCATCATGTTTTCAAATTCAAATTTTCCCGCACACAGATTCCTTCTGCAGATGCATCATTTCTGGACGAGTGCATTGCTGCATTTTTCAAATGCGTCACTTCTTGGAAAATGCATTGCTGCTCCTATCAGTTGCGTCATTTTGTATCTAAAATTTGCAAAAGCAAACAAAAACCATACAAAAAATTTACAAAACCAGTATTCACGCCAGGTTCACCAATGTAAGATGGGGTTAGAGAATTTCTAGCCTAGAATAAGTGACAACCAACACTTCTAAGCTACAAAAACCACATCCAACAAAAGAATACAAACAATGAGCAATGAAAATAAAATGCATTCAAAAGTAAACACTCCCCATTGTAGTTGCTTCACTTCTCTTGTCTCTCCTTCTTATGCCAATATT
Source organism: Sequoia sempervirens (assembly GCA_007258455.2). Taxonomy (NCBI): domain Eukaryota; kingdom Viridiplantae; phylum Streptophyta; class Pinopsida; order Cupressales; family Cupressaceae; genus Sequoia; species Sequoia sempervirens. The sequence goes on along the minus strand of VDFB02002863.1, from coordinate 231,670 downwards.
TCCCTCAGACTTGTTGAAGTTGTGCAAATACCTACAAATATTAAGCAAGAAAGTTGGAGATAATGGCTATTAAGTTGAAAATGGGAGAGGACGGTTGCTTTAGATAACCATTCAAACAGACGACCGAGATCGATCTTCTAGAAAGATCCCAAGATCGACGGATGAGAATAGATGAGAGGGAGGTTACGAAATGGATGGACAAGATCAAAATTATAGAAAGATGCCAAGATCAACAATTGAGAATTGATGCAACTAGAATATTCCATTCATGGGAGGGCTATGACATCGATGGTTATGATGCTCGACAACTATGACGCCCGATAGCTATGATAGAAGTGACTTGGCTATGACAAGGATTAATGACAAATCATCTTTGACCAAAAGGGATGCATAGGTGATTTATTTTAAATCATTTATTCGAAAATGGGGGAAATTCACAAGTGGAAAAATAATTCATTCAAATTATTTATTGAAAAAAAAATGAAAAATGAGTATTTAATTAAAATGGTTATTCAACCATTTTAATTAAATGGGATTTGAAAAATGGAAAAAAGGACATTAAATAATTAACTTAAATTAATTATTTAATGAGGAGAAGATGGCAAGGAATAGTTAAATAATTTTGATAATTATTTAACTATAGAAGAATTAAAAGACCATGAATAGATAAATAATTAATGGTAACTATTTAACTATAGATGAAAGGTGATAAATACATAATTAAATAAATAATAATTTATTTAACTATTGAAGAAGAGGGGGAATTAGTGATGCAATCAATTTTAGTTTAATTGATCAGGATAGCATAGAGATTAGAAAATGAATTAATTAAATAATTAAAAAATATTTAATTAATAGAGGAATATGATCAAGCATAGTTGAATAATTAAAATTATCCAATTATTGAAGGACGATGACCAAGAAAAATGATGCTTGCAGACTTAGGACATTTTTTAGTGTCTACAGTAACCAATTTTAGAGTGCAAATATTCAATGCTGCTCCATAGTCTACCAGGACTCATGATTTTATGCTTATTAACATAGACTTTGAGATGCAAGGGGTTGTTATGATTGGACTTTTGAGATGAAAATTCTTGGTTAGAAAAGGTGATGTGGTGGGTGTTGGCTAAGTACCCCACCATTTCTTGGAATCAATTGACATCAAGGTCAGTAGGCATGGAGGTGTCTTGCAATGCTTTGTCCAAAATAGCTTTGTGCTTGGGGGATATACGAAGAAACTCAAGGATAGATATCTAAGTAGGTGTCTTCCCCAAGTGGTTTAAGAGATTATATTGGGTATTTTTCTATTGTTTATGGGGAGCACCTTGTAGGGTCACCTTGGTTTGTCGTGTGGTTACTACACATTCTAGTGGCTTCTGGATGATGATGGTATTGACATGGTTATCCGAAGCTCAGATATGATTTATAGTGTAGTCATGGGCGACATGAGTGAAATTGGCTTGGTTGTTGGTATTTACACTTGAACTAGAGGCTTTTCCTAGATCCCATGGTCATGCAAAGGATTCTTAAAGATTGTATGGTCATTATTGGAGGTTGGTTGTTGGCCATCTACTTCTATGACACCATTTTATATTAGGTCCTAAATTATATTCTTGAGTTGTCTACATGATGAAGTTTGGTGTCCTTTGATACATTGATAATTGCAAAGGAATTGTCATCCCACCATGAAGGTTTGAAAGGCCCCCAAATAATAATATTTCACCTCAAGAAGTTGTATGACCTTTGATTGCAAAAGTTGTTTCAAGACGAATTAAATTGGTTCCCTTAAGAGAGTGTATTTGTGTCTTGTTGGAAAGTTCCTTTGAGGTCTATGTTCTTGGTTATTTTGAACAACGTTTGCTATTTGCTCAAGGGTGTGTGGTGGGTTGTTTGATGCATTAGGTCCTTTAAGTGTGATTGTGGGACCAACTTTGAGTATAGCCTTTGCGTTGACAACTCCGTCATTTGTGACATTCATATTGTGAGCCCAATACTTACTTTTTTCATTTGAGGTACTTTGGGCATTTTGATTTTTGTTGAAAGTTTCAAGTTTCCCTTTTGCAATGAGGTCCTTTTCAAGTGTGGTGCCCTTTTCCACAAGTTCAACAAATGTAGTGAAACAATGGACTTGCAATTGGTATTTTAGGTCTGTGACCAAGTTTTCAATGAACATGACAACCCTTTATTTCTTAGGAATCTTGCAATGACATCGACTTTCCAAAATCCTCCATCTTTGGAAGAATGCTATAAATGACTCACCTTCTTGTTTTGTATGAAACAATATGGCTATGGTAATGTCATTTTCAATGTTATAAGAAAAGTGTGTCACAAATTTATCAGCTAGTTCATCCCATGTTCTTATGCCTGCAGGTAAATGGGAAAACCATTTGAGTGCTTGTCTTGTGAGACTCCTTGGGAATAATCTCATGAGGTATGTGTGTTCAGATGTGATGTCTATGCAACTTGTGTGAAAATCCCTTACATGTTCAATGGGGTTCCCATTAGGTAAATGGGAAAACCATTTGAGTGCTTGTCTTGTGAGACTCCTTGGGAATAATCTCATGAGGTATGTGTGTTCAAATGTGATGTCTATCCAACTTGTGTGAAAATCCCTTACATGTTCAATGGGGTTCCCCTTTCCTTTATACTTGGGAAAACTCAGAATAACATAGTTGTGAGGAAAGGGAGGCATGTATATGCTTTTGTTGAAGGGGTATGGACATAAATCTTGTGTTGAGTAAGTTTTCTTTGTTGATATTTGCATGTTGTCCACTTTTTTTTGTAGTGCAAGTATTTGCTTTGTTAAGACATCGAATTGGGTTAATGATGTGTCCACTGAGTTGGAAATTGCATTATGATATGGGCCCATGTTTAAGGTTTGCAATTCAATATTTTGGGTGGATGAATAATTGGTGTTGATTCCAAATGTATATTGTGGGTTTTGGTTTTGAATGTTGTGGATGAAGGTTGGAATTTGATTATGGACATGGAGGACGAAAGTTGGAATTTGGTTTTGGATATTTGGAGTGAAAGTTAGAATTTGGTTAATGTGTGGTGGATTCACATTGAGTTGCATTTGTAATGGGCTTGAACTTGTTTTTCCACGTGGAGTTTGGTTGCCATATTGTTGGAAAGACCCTTGTGTGTTGTTTTGTAGGGGAATACTTGTTGTAGGACCTTGTGATAATGTGTTGGTGTTCAAGTTGGTTTTTGGTATGGTGTTTATTTATGGCTTGGGTCCACAAAAGTGAACCTTTCACATTTTGTTGCTTGGATTTTTTTTACCCATTGAAAAGGGTTGGACGATGATGCACCCATAGCATTAGATGTTGAGCCAAATTGATTAAATGTGCTATTAAGGGGTTGTATCATAGCATGTGAGCCTTTTGTCCCAAATAGAGGCATTGTATTGACTGTCGTGGTATTTTATGTTGTCCCTCCTAATGGAATGGTAGCATGTATTTGTGGAATAGTGTGATTAGAAGTAGATGTATTGTGTCCTTGGTTTTTTGTTGTCTCATTGATAGGTGTTGCAAAAAATGTGTTAACATTAATTTAACCATGAGGAATTTTAGCTCTAATTTGTAACAAATTTTCTAGGAATCATTGTGGGTCTTGTGCTACCATCTCATCCACAAACCATGCAACACTAGGGTCTTGAGCTACTGCCTCAATCTCTTCTTTAGTTAGAGGTCTATGGATATCTTTTATTTCAAGAATATTTTGAAAGGATTTGAAAATGATGGTTGTGTCTTTGGTGTCTCATTAGAAGAAGATCCAAACTACATGTTGCTAGTGGGATTGAAAAAATGATCTTCATTGGTGTAATCCATTTCTTTTATTTTCCTTTGTAATCTTGTTTAGACCATAAAAGACTTGCAAAAGTGATGAATGGATATGAAGTCTAAGGAATGATAATACAATGATAAGACTAAGGTATACAACTATGCTATATTTTTGGTGTTTTCATTATATAAGAAATGGCATTTAAGGTACAAAGATTAAGGTACAAAGTGACAATAGACAAAATTGAGATGTGATAATGTTACTTATGATTGAAAATATATGGTAAGACTAAGAATAGAGTATGTAAATGTAATGAATGATGAAGGGTATGGTATGAATAATGTTATGATATGAATACTAAGCACTTTTTGTGAACCTAAGAAGATGTTACTAACCAAACTAAGATAGTCCAATGTAGCAAATTTGATTGTCAAGACCTTAAAAAGGAAAAAGACTAAAGTGATGATGATTGAAAAAGTGGACCTCAAACTAGACTTATGAGTTTAAAGGACTAACTTAAATGACAAAGACTTTATTGATGAAAAGACAAGGTCAAGAAAACCTAAATTTTGTGACAATGTTCTAATCAAAAGTCTAATGAGTCTCCTAGTCTAAGTCTACAAAAATTGTATGCAACTAATGAATGCCCTATGGTTTGACCTAAGGTATAAGCAACTAAATAATTTAATGGAAACCTAGATGAATGGAGTGAAATGACAGATCTAAAATGAGAAAGTTTGTAGTCTTATGAGATGATTACAACCAATAATTGATCCAAAAAATGGTTACACTAGAATTTCCCAAAAAAATTGCCAACTACCAAATGCGGTGCACAACTTGTCAAATGCATTTTACTGTCTTGCAAATGCAGTGCATAGTTTTTAGCAAATGTGGCGCTTTGTCATGCAATTACTATTTACAATATGCAAATACGATGAACAGTGTGTTTTTCCCTAGTTTGGATATTTTTGATTGATTTTTCATCTTGATTTTTTGTGAAATGTGATTCCAAACACAAGAAAAAATTTGAATACAAGTCAAGTGGCCATTGTGTGACCAAATTTTGTGAGCGTAATGTGTATGTTCAAGGGTTATTCATCCCATTTTCCATGGGTCTAATCATAATTCAAAGACACTTCACACACATAAAACACTTCCTATCCCTAAGGTCAATGGCCCATGTTAGCAAATCTCAGGCCTACAACTTGGAATCTCCTTCGACGCAAGTGGAGGGACACCTTTAGGGGATGTATGCACTCTTGTATTTGTGAGAGAGGACATATAGGGGCCTTTAGGACTGAAAGGATAACCCATTCACCCTTTCCTCAGAAAGCTACAAGTAAACAAGTAGCTTATGCTAATCTGAGGACTTTTGTCTCATCTCAAGGGAGCCATATGGTGAGTAACTTCAAGGTGTGTTGATAAATCTTTGCATTGAGAATGACACCAATAAATAACTCAATCAATAAGGGTGGGCCTCTAACTAATTTTCTTCTAGTAATTGTTTGGGGACTTACCACCTCGCAAGAATCCAACAAGCCACTAAAGGCTTTAACCAACCCTACTTGGGTACTTAGAATACCACTAGGGTACTTACCCTTTTGAATTAGCACTGTATAGTGAAGGATAATTGCAGTTTTGACTTGAATTTCATCGTATCCTTTTATATAGCAGCTCGAGGGAAAATTTGCTTTGGGTCACCAATGAGTTATCTTTACAAATATGTCTCAATTGGTAGGCCCGTCTAAAGGGTTATAAAAAAAGTGAGACAAACACAATGTTTTTGATCTCCAAGGTCATACAAAGAGGAGAGAGCATAAACATGTATTTTCTCACACTAGCAAGTGTTCATTAACCTTTATAAAACCAAATGTGTGGTGTGACAATGAAAGTGTTAAGAAGTGTTTTTGATTCCCAAGATCACATAAAGTGTGAGGGAAGAGTATACACACCTCAAAACACAAGCAAGATCACAAGACAAGGAAAATAATGGTTCTTTTTATCCCCAAATTGAAAGTATGATAATGCAAAGACACTTGGTTCTTTTTAATCCAAAATGAGTGAAAATGTAATTTGTTGTTCTTTTTAACCCAATGAGTGAAGACGCAAGTTGCTGTTCTTTTTAACCCAATGAGTGAAGATGCAAGTTGTGATTTTTAACCCAATGAGTGAGGATGCAAGTTATTGTTCTTTTTAAGCCAAAGAGTGTGTTTAATATAAAATGTTACTATCTTAAACAAAGACAATCAACAACCCTACAAAAGATGGATTAGCAATTCCAAAGGCAAATATCTCCTCCAAACCTAAGCCACACACTTCCAACCAAAAATTAGTAGCACAAAAACCTCTAATCTATTGAATGGAAAAAGCATAAAATGAAAAACTCTTAATTAAAACCCTAATTAAGAATAACAAGAAAATACGGCTCAGGATGCCACATATATGACTCACTATTCTGGAATAGATGCGGCGAACCAGACCATGACTACACATTCCAAAAAGTGACTATGGCTCACGATCAAACTAGATGTAGTGGACCCCTAAATAGATGCAACACAAACCTAAAACCTACAAAAACACTCAAATCTAGCAAATTTTGGAAAATCCTAAAATAGAAATGATGTAATTATTCTATCTAGATGTGAAAATAAAAACCAAAAAGTTGAGAAAGAACAAGAAATCTTGAAAACAAACTAATAAGATGGTTTTCCCTATATTCAAACAAATGTGGCTCTCAAGATGACGAATGTGGCTCCCTGTCTTCACAAATCCATTGCAAGATCTATCAAATGTGCCGTGCCATACCGCAAATGCATTGCACTATCTCTTAAATGCATCGTTCAACCTTGCAATTGCGTCGCAGACCTAAAACTCAAAATTTCTCAAAAAATCATTCAAATTTGGTTAGTTCACACTAGGTTCACCAATGTAGAATAGGGTAAAATTAAGGTGAAAGCATGAATCAATAAAACTCAAACCCTAGAGCCCTAAACCAACAATGAAGCACAAATGAACATAGAAACATAAAAAATGAAGCAATATTACCAATATCTCTATATGCCATGGTTGATTCACCTCCATTGTCCTTCTCCATCTTGCTTTATATGCTTGATTTCCCTAAGATTTTGAGTATGCAACAATAAGCCTAGTGATAGTGATAGCAAAATATTGAAGATTGTACTTGTCTCCTCGAATAGCATGAACTAGTTAGCCTTGAAATGACAATGATATGTATCTTTTATAGAAAGCCAAATTTGAATGAAGGGCTAGGATAAAAAGCCAATAAGACATGAAAATCATTGGCCAAGATTGCTTGAGAAGCAATGAAATAGGGTTAGGGATAAACTAGGGAAAAGATTGGGCTTGGATAAGGATGGATGGTTGAGATTAAATTATAAAATAATTCAATCAAGGGTGGAAATTAAATGAGATGTGAAGAAATAGGAATGACATGAATAAAGAGGTTGACATAGAAAAAGAGGTTATTGGAGAAAATTAAATAATTATAAAATTATTTAATTTAGGAGGGAAAGTGAATAATTGAATAATTAAAACAATTATTAAATTATAGAAGAAGAGGGAAAGTTGAATTTTTAATTAAGTAATAATTTAATTTGAAAAGTGGAAGAAAAGGACAAATTAGAAAATAATTAATTAAATAAAATTTATTTAATTTATAGAAGAAGAGGCCAATGAATAATTAAATAATTAAATAATTATAGTAGAAAAATGATAATAATTAAATAAATAAGAATTTATTTAATTATAGAGAGAAAGAGGGGTTAATTAGTGACATAATTAAATAAATTTAATTTATTTAATCAATCAAAAGGAAGAATAAAAGGAAAGAAGTGAATTGATTAAATAATTAAAATTATTTAATTAATTGAAGAATGTGACTTTAGGCAATAATCAAATAATTAAAATTATTCAATTATGTAAGGAAGAAAGGGAATTGACAAGGAAAAATGGTGTTTGCATGCTTAGGACATTTTTTAGTGTCTACAATGGGGCTTGATAGGAATAAATCCTTCTTTATCAGTCACTTCACTTGGAATAGGAGCCTTGCCCTTGTCCATCTTGGGAGTGTTATAGGGTGGCTGGTTTAGATGGGGCTCTAAAAAGTGGATCCTAGGACATCTCTTCTACAAATGACCATACTCATGACACAACTGGTAGCGAAAGGGGAGAGTCTCATAGTCCAACTGCACCCATGAGGAAGAATCAACATAAATTTATAAAGAATTTGGAATAGGATTGCTCAAATCTATTTCAAGACAAATACATGCAAAAGTCAATACCTTCTATCCTGGGGTTGTTGAGAAGGACCCATTAGATTTTTGAGTAATAGAGCAACCATATGGAATATGTCATTTTGCCAAATTTCAACCAAGAACCTAGGGAGACGCACCTTGATAAGAACTCAATTTAAAAGATCCTTCAAAGGGTTGAATCTTGTATGCCATGGATTGATAAACAAGCCAATTTGATTATGAAAATAAGGACCTCCCTTGAAAAATTTATTGAAATCAACCATGCAATTGAAAATGACCATAAAAAAGTTGTTGGCCAGTAACATTGAACCTCCATTTCACCCTCAAGGTTCCATGTCCATCTAGCCCAGGACTCCAAAAAGGGAAGAGAGACTCACATCCCCATGAACTTGCATAATAAATCATGATTCAAATAATACTCAACATCATCTGCAATAGACTCAGGTTGAATCATCAAAATTGGTCTATCTTGGCTCCTCTCTAAACATCCATTGATTTTTGGGATATGCGGACCTCTAGATGGAGTCGTCCCCTCCACCCCAAAGCCTTACATGATAAATTCTTCTTAGTATCAAGCCTTGATGAAGATGGAGAATCCACACATGATGATGCTTGAAAATCCATAATGGGTTTAAAACTAATTGCTTCACCTGAAGCCATCATTAGGAAAAATAGAAACAAGAAACTTCCTTAAACCTCCCCGAAACCCAAGAACCCTACAAGTAATGTACAAAAAAAGCACAAAGAGTATATAGATTATCAAAACAAAACACCTCGTTCACAAAAGACCCCACCCCAAGCAAAAAAAAACACCCTCACACACCAATCTACCACCCCCTCACACATACAAAAATAGGTTTGCTATAGGCCATAGGCCTGCTTCACCATTGCTCGCATAAACGACATCTTTCCTTCATATATATTATAATAAACTATATAATATATTATTTTATAATTTTATATTGTAAAATATAATACATGTTATATTATATTATATAAATATATTTATCATATATTATAGTATACTATCTTATTATGTTTTAATATTATATATATATATATAATAAAAAATTATATGAATATTATTTTATAATTTTATATTATAAAATATAATATACATATTATATTGTAAAATACAATATACATATTATAAATTATATTATATAAATATATTTATTATATATTATATTATATTATTTAATGTATATTTTATTTGATATAAATATATCATACTTATTATAGTCCTAAGAAAAATATGTAAATATAAATAATAGGGGTTTTATAAAAGAAAAAATAGAAAATTAAAGAAATACTATCAAAACTTAGAGTGTGCTAGTTAAGACCAACGTACATCTATGTAGAGTTTAATTTTAATTAGTTTGTAGATGACATGTTTAGTTTTAATTAGCTTGCAGCAGATGATAGGTCCAGTCTTAATTTAGTTTGTATGAGTATGTTCAATCCAATCAATGGGTAATGCATTGTGTCTACATGCTACATTGCTTAAATTTTGCATGAAAATCAATTTTATAGCTTTAACTATTTTATAACTCTAATTATTTTATTAGTTTTGTTTATAAGCTATCAAACTTCTTATATACATCTTTTGTTCACTATTATTATATTTGAGTCAATCTCAATAATATCAATATATAATATATAACATAATATATGATATTTGCATGTTTCAAATGGATCCTTGCATTGCATAAATTATGAGGTATTTGTGTTACAACTTAAAAAATTATGAAATTTGTAAAAAAAATTGAATCTATAATGCACATTTTTTTCAATGTTTTTATGCAAAGGAAGTATGGTATATGTTTTGTTCAAACTTGTATGGGTGGGGGGATGCAAGTAAAATAGGATGGAAGGAAATTTTAATCGGTTTTATTGATGGATTAGACAAAAATGCAAACTTATTCTGATTAATACTTTCTACTAAAATTTGATGGGTAATAATTTGTAAAACCAGAAATGAAGAGTGGTTCCAAGGAAAGAAGAGATTTCTTACTAAGTTGCAAGAAGACTCATTTAATTTAATGTTTCAATGCAGGTGATAGTCATGTTGGAGATTTCAAAAAACAAAAAAAAGGAAATTTGTCAAGCTGAAAAAAACAAAAAGATGAAGGTAAACAAGGAAGATGACAAATATGCTAGGCACTTACCTATTAATAAAGAGGACAACATCCCATTTATGAATAACTACTTGAAATTTCAAAGGAAACATAACACAAAGTATAAGAAAACACTGAAAAGAGATCTAGAGTAACAATGAGGATCCAAAGAAGTTATGCCAAAAAGTGAACCAATAAGAGGAGGGAAAGACCCAAAACAAGATAGAGGAAGAATAAACCTTTAAAAAATAAATCAAAATAACAAGTTTGTACTAAAATATGTGAAATGATATGTAGTAAAAAGAACAACATAACATGTTGATATAGATAGGATAGGTGATATATTTGAATATGATTTCTAGATTCGATTATGTAACTGTTTTTTCTCATCAACATTTCGAATCCCACTAGATGATATAGTAATTTTTTTCAATCAATTGATTTATATGCAATGCAACTTTCTTTTTTTGAATGATAATCAATACCAAAAAATATTAATATTATATTCTATATTTTATATTATATAATAATATCATATATTATAGAGTCTTAATTTAGTTTGTATAAGCATGATAGTCTTAACTATTTTATTAGTTTTGTTTAGGATAGTTATATTTTAATTATTTTATTTTTTAATCATTATTTTTATACAATCTTATTCGTTCAATTCTTATTTTTTAATATAGTGTTAGTGCTTTTTTATTGAATAAACTATGTATGAATGTGATTATTTTTCAATTCTTATTTCTCAATTGTGTTAAAGTGCTCCTTATCTTTCACTTTTATTAATATTACAAAGTTGTGGTAACCTGTATGGATCTTCCCTTAGATACAAAGACATTAAGACAAGCAATACAACTTTGTTATTTGCTCAATTCTTATTTCTTAATATAGTGTTAGTGTTTTTTTATTGAATAAACTATGTATGAATGTGATTATTTTTCAGTTCTTATTTCTCAATTGTGTTAAAGTGCTCCTTCTTTCACTTTTATTAATATTACAAAGTTGTGGTAATCTGCATGAATCTTCCCTTGGATATAAAGACATTGAGACAAACAATGCAGCTTTGTTATTCCCTCAATTCTTATTTCTTAATATAATGTAATGTTTTTTTATTGAATAAACTATATATGAATGTGATTATTTTTTAGTTCTTATTTCTCAGTAATGTTAAAATGCTCTTATCTTTCACTTTTATTAATATTACAATAACCCATGGATCTTCCCTGACATACAAAGACATTGAGGGAAGCAATGGACATGTAGGCTGTCTTCGTTTGGTTAAAGATAATAGAAATCTATCATGTTGCATAACGGCTCATGGAAAACTTGAGGGAAATAAATCTTAGGTCAAAATGTGCAAAATTTTCCATGACATGACAGTGTGCTTGTAGTTTTCAATGTATTGATGTATTGTAAATTTATCTATTTTCTGAAATTCATAAGATCCTGTTCTCCATTACATCGAATCTAGAGGGCCTAAAATTTTTGTGCAAGAACTTTTTTTATTCATTTATCCCTGTTTTGTGAGACAAAAAATTGGGAATGGAAAGCAGATCTGTTCACTTCTGGAATAAAACTGAAACGTACAACCCCGCGGTTATATTTCTTTTTCGGTATTTAATTGTGGGCAGAAAACACCAGTCTCATTTTAAAACTGCAACCACCTTTGTAACAACCTTGCAGCTGAGCCTACTGGAGCGAAGCCAACAACCAAAATCTTTGAAACTTCTTTGTCAATCAAACAGTTTGAATATATTAGACTTTCAACTGAATTCAAAGATTCAAATGCACCCATATACATCATTCTCAAACAATTCCACTCTTACTGTTGTTACCTTCTCTTCCTTCATAAAGTTACAATGCTTCTGCAGCAGCTGAGAACAAGGAAAATCTGTGTCAAACTAATGCTCTTTTTTCTTCTGATTCGAGTTACAGGAGCTGCTTCAGATGGGTATCATGGCAATGCAACTGATATCTGTGACAGTGAGTGCACTGGGAAAAAGATTCAAGTTGCAGGTAGGCTGTATCAGCAGTGGCTTGAATCCGTTCAAAGCACAAGCAGAGTCAGAAGTTCACCACTAACAAATACTGATGGCCATGGTGGAGTTAATCCTGTACTATTACCAGGGCTTATCTTGACTGTTGCCAAGAATGGCCACGAAGATTTTCAAAGCGTTCAAGAAGCTGTGGACTTTGTTCAGGAGAACAATACTCAAAGAGTTGTGATTGTTATCCAAGCTGGTGTTTACAGGCAAGTAAACAAAATCCCAAGTCAAGATTCTTTTCTGTTATATCTATTACATTGCAAGATTGTAATGGTTCAAGCTTTATGGGTTGTGATAATTAGGGAGAAAGTTACTATTCCTAGAAACAAGCCCTTTATTACTTTTCAAGGAGAAGGAAGCGAATCCACCATCATCAGATGGCATGACAAGGCCTACACTGTCCAAGAAAATTCCAGTATTAATATGGGCACTTTTCTTAGCGCTTCAGTTGCTGTGAATTCTGATGACTTTGTTGCAGCTGACATTTCTTTTCAGGTGCTCTTTTCTGTTTCTTGCAAAGTTTTTCTTTTTATGATTGAAACCTTTAAATTGCAGTACATTTGATATATGAAAATAGGTGAGGCAATGTACATAAATTGTGAATCTGGGCATCCCTTATATTTGATTTATGAATGTGGGCATGGCTTATATTTGGTTTTTGATTGTGAGCATGGCTTATTATAATGCAGAACACAGCAGTGTTTCCACCACAAGCTAGATTCAGACAAGCTGTGGCACTGAAGATATCTGCAGACAGGGCCATATTTCTCAACTGTGCATTCTATGGTCACCAAGATACTCTCTATGACCAGCAAGGCAGCCATTATTTTCTGAATTGCACCATAACGGGCACTGTAGACTTCATTTTTGGCAATGGGAGGTCTCTTTATGAGGTAAAATCCAAGAAGAGGATAATTTTTACTTAAGAGTGATATCTAATCAAGATTACTGCAAATATATGGCTGTAAATAGCTTAATGCACGATTTACCTAGAATCTGACTAAAGCCCAAGTAATCTTTTTGTTGATATTGCAGAACTGTCATTTGCACGTCCTTGGTAAAGGGGGTTATGTAACTGCACAAAGTCGGGAAGAAGCGAACGAGCTAACTGGGTTTGCATTTGTGAGATGCACGGTGACTGGAGAAGGGCGTCCATACCTAGGGCGTGCATGGGGTAATTTCTCTCGTGTTGTTTATGTGAAGTCTGAATTGGATTCAGCTCTTGATCCAGAGGCCTGGTCTGATTTTGGTCATCCGTGGCGCAAAAGGTTAGCAACAAACTAACATCCCATTGTTAATACTTTTTTTTTCTTTCACTGTCTCTGTTCTAGAAACATTCTTCACATTGGTAGTGGAACTTGTACTTTTGTCATTAAATGATCATCAATGCGTTGTACTCTTTCGGTAACAAGTTTGGTTATATTCTAAAATGTAAAAGCTGTGGTGAATTGCTTATTGCAGAAAATTTAAGTTTGACTGTAGTTTTGAGGTTTTTTGTGATCATTTGTGGGAATTTGTAAACTTTCTTTCTACTTTCCTACTGAATTCTTGGGTTGTTTTGGTCTTTTCTCAGGACTGCGTTCTATGGAATGTATCAATGCAGAGGCAGTGGTGCAGTAACTGCAATGGAATCAGGGTGGACCAAGGAACTATCTTTTGAAGAAGCAAGACCCTTTCTGGATAGAAGCTTCATCAATGCTTCATATTGGTTAGAACCTTACCTTGCAGTTTAGAGTGATTGTCATCCATACTTCTCCACGAAGAGAGATCCTCACAAGTTGTTCCCCACTGACATTGATCATTTGTGAGAAAGAATGCTGTAAAAATGTATCTTTGTAATATAGGTTTGTTCATCTGTAGCTCTTCAGTACATTTTTTCATGTATCTTCACAATTTGGTAGAAATTTATGTTCAAAATTATTCATATTTTTCAAGGTATTCTTGATTACTTGAGTATATGGTCTTCTTACTTCTTGGCGCTCTGGTAGGGTTTCGGTTTATGCTTCCTTCTACATCTGTGTGTTCAGTTCGGTTTTGCGTTTCACGTAGCATTGTTCTATCTATATATAATTATTCCCCCAAGTAGACACTCTTGACATGTCTGATCTTTTCACCCTCTTTTTACTAAATGCTAGAGAGTGATGTTTTGACTAAATATTTTTAAAATCTAAGTGGCATCAAATAATTTTAAAATTTGGGTACTTTTAGGTAATTTTCTTTTGCTGTCTACAAAAATAGTTATACTTTGTTGGAAGATTTCGAAGCAACCACTTGTACCTAATGGTGAACTTTGTAATCATTTAGTCTTGTATTTATTTGTTTATTTTTGGAGTAATGATATAATTTTTTAATTTCATACAACTTTTATGTCTCTGGATTGTTTTTGTAAGCACGAGATTGATCTCACATATATGGATTAACTTTTAAATTTTTAAACTTTAATAACTTCTTTCTATTTCACTGGCTATTATGAGCTAACTAAACATATGTTTACATGATTTATTTTTTATGAATATGTGTGTTTATTAATTAAAAATTAAAACATAATACACATTCACAAAAAAAGGTAGGACACAAGGTCACTCACAGAGTCACATGGGCCAAGTCCAAAAAGCAAGAACTCATTAAACAAAGCCGCTAAGCGATGGGAGCAATGCCAACAAGGGGAGGAGAAGGGTCCCAGTCATCCGATTTTCCCCATACATCAACGGGGTCCGGGGTGACATCAAGCACAAACCATCCATCAATATTATCTTTTATTGATATCTACTTGTATTTAAAGATAGTCAGTTGCATTAATTTCATATCTTAAGACTTCCTGCCAGATCATCTCTCATCCTAAGTTATTTATGCATTCAGAGAGCAATTGTTAGATGAATATTTCAATTGCTAGACTAAAAAGAACAACATTTACTTCAATGATAAAATCTAGAATATCTACACAATTGCTTCCTACTTGCTAATTATTTATACGACTATAAAGTAGGCTTTTGTTGAGAATTTATCTAGGAGATTATGTCCTCTACTAATCCTACAACCCTATAAAGGTATCCCTAAGTGCCACTAGTTTTTCAATAAAGAATTTATATTGATAAATTCAATGAACTATACGGTAGAGTTAGCCATATTGTAGTATTATATACACGGACTTGAAAGAAAAAGAAACTAAATAGTTCCTACAATATAATCTTATGAGAAAATAAATGCATGTAAGTTCAAATCTACACAAATCAATATATAGAACACATAACATAAAATTTATCCCAAGAATACCCTTTCTATAAAACTTAGCCTCAAAATCATGCCAATTGTATTATCGGAAAAATATTAGCTAGATACAATATCAAAGTATCAATAATCTATTAAAGAACGAGGAGATCTCCAACCATTAGCTTTATGGAGTCAATCTAGTAGCACACCCCTATAAGTAAAACTACATTCTCTTTAAACCTCCAATCCAATTATATAATATATGGGAAAGTTCAAATCCATTCATGGAATTGTAGGGTAAGAAAAATGAAAGAAAAAAGGAGATAAATGCAAACTTAAACCCTACTTTAAATCTTACCACTACCATCGACTGAGAAAACTAAGAATGCAAAACTTGAATTGGAAACTTATATATACCAATCCAAACATAGTGTGTGGGCATATGCTCATGGTATAGTTGATGTTGGGTTGCTCTTAGGAGTCCTCAATATGGTGGCATGTATCTACTCAATTAAATTCTTCCTATTTGCATTATTCCTTCATTAATTTGGTTGAGAGATGATATTTTATTTATAGATGATGGATGAAATGAGTAGAGGGTTGAGATTGATTTAGAATGAATGGATCTAGGATTGAATGAGATTTTATTTTTAATTTAAATTTGAGAGGAATTAAATGTTGGTAGTTCAGGTTGTTAGATGCATAGGACAATTGAGAGGGGGGGGGGCTAAATCAGTTGTACACTAAAACATTCAATTGGGCCTCATTAATTTTCAAACCCTTATCAAAATTTAAACCCTCATTAAAGCATTAGCAAAATGTAAACATGTGAAACAACAATGTAAACATAACCATACATAAGAGAACACCAGATTTACATGGAAAACCCTAAGTAGGGAAAAAAAATGGTGAGGATTCACTCAAAATATAAATGAATTGAAACATTGAATAAATAGGCTCACTATTGGAGGGCTCACTACCTTGAAAAGAAGAAAGGCTCATTGCCAAGAGGATTCACTATCCATAAGAAATAAAGAAAGAAGAAGATAGTTACAAAGAGATTTACTATCTCAGAGTAACATGAGAAATCCACCACTATAACTCTATGCTATCCACATCCTTTGGATCACTACCTCTAGCAACTTCAGGCACACTAAAAAATGTAGACAGCTTTTGCTCACTGAATATGGAGTCATAGGCATGAAGCTCACACTCAGATCTCCACACTTGATCACATTTGCATCTCTCGCACACCTTGCACTTGACATCCTCCTCAATACACACTTCACCTTGCATTTATACCAGATCCACAATCCAAACAAACTTAATTAGGTCGGCCTCAATGAAATGCATGCAGGGTGCAACACCAAAATAAGTTGGCACCAAACACTTCTGTGGTGGAAAGAAGTGAAGGAAGACCATGCCAAGGGTTAACTAGGGCCAAAATATACATCAACACACTTCTCATCACATCCATACTCCACGAGATACCTCCACAAATAGTACTAGCACACCGGGTCGACCAAACATGCACTAACACTAATAAGCGACCACATACATGCCTCTCCAAGTCTAGAAACAACATGTGGACCACACACCAACACCTCACAACATCTATGAATATTCCAACATCAACATTATTCTTTGCAATACTGTTACAACCACCTCAAACAAAGAATACTTTTATCCTGTGCATCAAGATGCACTACTGGACTGAACTCCAACACAAGAACTGAACTTGCAGAGCCACTCAAAACTAGAAACTCCACGGGAAGGAAGATGCAAAAAATATAAGCATGTTACCGAATCCGCAAGACAAGAAACTTCAACATAGAGAAATGTAGAGCAATCTTATTTCTCCTAGACAACCTTCTTCATAGGAAAACACACTATCAAACACACATTCCACTACCACATGATCCAAAACTTGAAACTTTGGATATAACACCTTTGAAAACCTTTGATCATCATGTAAAATTGCACAAGCACATATTCAACCATGAAGAAATGTGGAGCACAACACTGAACACACCTCTGTCACACTACATACTCTTTTATTCAAATTTTCTCAAAAGAACTTGAAAACCAAGTGAACCAGCTGTATCAACAACACTAAAGAAACCTCATCATGACTAAACTAGAGGTTGACATATGATCCAGGGGATATTTTCATTGAAAATTGAATTATCTCCAATACTCCATATTTCAGCACCATCAGAAAGAGCTCGATGTCCTGATTCCAGCGCAACTTGAACGGAGCGAAAAGGAGTCTGTTTGCTCAAGTTACGATAGTCAAACTTTTGGTCAAATTGGCACTAGGGGGTACCCAGAAGGAAAAAAAATGATTGTCTCAGAAATCGATGGAAGTGGCATCAAATCGAAGGG
This sequence comes from Sequoia sempervirens, assembly GCA_007258455.2. Lineage (NCBI taxonomy): Eukaryota > Viridiplantae > Streptophyta > Pinopsida > Cupressales > Cupressaceae > Sequoia > Sequoia sempervirens. Next base: position 213,850 of record VDFB02002863.1, on the reverse strand, counting down.
CTCATCAAAATGATTCCAACAACGTTCATTTTGTCGAAATATGACGTCGTATGCTTGGGATATGGGTAGTCAAAGTTTAGTTGACTTTGTGGTACAATGGGTGATGCCAGCATACTGACGTGTCAGTCCGTACTGTACGGAATCCAATGTGGAAAAACCAAAGCATGGCATGTGGCCATTGAGTCATTTGTACAGACCAATGATATGCTGACACGTGTCCATCTGTACAACAAGTCATCGGTCTCGTCAGTGGTCTAGTCGGCATACGGGCTTGCCATGTCAGTGCTGTTGTGTCTCCGGCGGCAAATAGAATGCTGACGCGTGCCCCTCCTCCTCCTTTGGCGTCGGCAAAACAATTTATTTATTTAGCGAAAGTTAGTTTGTTTGTTAAAATGTTTGTTGAACGGGCTCGAACCTGTGACCCCGTGGATAGCGGCCAGCTCCGTCACCGTTACACTAGCCACCGCACATTTACTATATATAGAGCTCGACGTTCTTTTGTTTTAGAGTTTGGTAGGAGTTTGTGGTTAAAACGTGGTCGGCGGGGTTGGAACCCCCGACCACGTGTATAGCAAAACCTTAGTTTTCCAATACACCACCGAATACATTTGAAATACGTAGGTGGATGTTTTTATTTAAAGATTGCGTTTGGCCGAATTTATAACCAAATGGCCTATAAGGCCAAAAATAAGCAAAACCCACCTAACAAATTAACAAAGGGGGTTAAGAAAAATCAAACAAACTCTGTTACAAGTTTTTAAAGGGGGTTACACATTTATTATGGAGGTTTTAGCCTTTTTATGCATATTTCATGTATAAAAAGGGGGAAATGTAAGCTCTTAAGGGTTAAGTGACATAGTTGAGAAATAGGTGATATGAAAGAGGGATCTTGAGGAGATCTTTGAGCTATTTTTGTACGTCAGAGTATCGTCATGCTACCAAAATGCTAGAAGGAATGGTCTTGGTGCAATTGTAAATTCTATTTTGGAGATTAATCGGATCGGTCTCACTCTATTGGAGTAGACCCGGAGACGTAGTCACGTTTGTGGCGAACTTCGTTATCAGATCGTTTACACTCTCTCTCTTCTTCTTTCTCAATATTCTTTTTTACCTTAAGTTTCTAATGCATAATTTCAATAATGTATGCATGAATTGTAATTCCTTTAAGTTGTTATAATTAAGCATTCAATTACACAATTAGTCTAGATCCTAATTAGATCAACATCAAACCATAATATAGATGAAAACATAGTGCAACATAATTCAACATCACCAAAAATCTCCACACTAGGGATTGATATCAATGTGACATCAAACCATGATGACAACAGTACCAAAAATCTCCAACAATCTCCCCAACTATACTGGAGGTTGGAATCAATGAAAAACAACTCTAAAAATCAATCAACAACAAAAGCAACCAAAAGAAACTCCACATCAAGCAGCATTCCCCCCTGATTGGGGCATCTCTTACACTTCTTTTCCTTAAGGAGTTTATTAGACTTTACTCTCCCCCTTTGACATCAATAGAAAAGGGAAACAATTTCCCGTTTGAAATCACCTGCACACTTCTCTTTAGGCAACACCTGCAAGCAACTTCTCTCTCTTTCCACCGCTCTCTACTTTATTGCTCTTACTTTTCTGCACTTACATTCTTCACTACTCAGCTTGACTGCACCAATCAAAAATGTTACTACTTACTCCCCCTAAGAGGTATCCCTCAACATCAGTCCAGGACCAAGAATGTATCTTGAAATGCTTCTTGAACAAATGCACACACTTATGCATCTAATTAAAAGGAGGGGCAGTAACCCCTAACTTCTTCTAGAGATGTTCAAATGTATCTTTGGGAAGAGCCTTTTTGAAAATGTTTGTAACTTGATGTTTTGTAGGCACATACTTCAACTTCACCTTATTCTTTGCAACCTTCTCTCTTAAAAATTGATATTGCATAGAGATATGTTTTGTTCTTGAATGCATTATCAGATTCTTTTAAATATTGATAACACTCAAGTATTATCACACAAGATAGAAATAGGTTCATCATATGATACTCTGATATCCTTCAATGTCTAGTTCATCCACAATACCTATGTATAGCATGATGCTGCTACAATATCCTCTGCTTGTGCAGTAAATAATGACACCGAGTCTTGCTTCTTACTCAATCATGAAACCAATCTTCTTCCAAGAAAGAAAGCACCTCCACTTGTACTTCTTTTTCCATCTACACAACCTACCCAATCTACATCTGTATATGCACTCAAGGAGAAATTAGTATCCTTTGGATACCATAAACCAAAGTCTAGAGTTCCTTTCAAGTATCTAAATATCCTTTTGACTACTACAACATGTGATTCTCTGGGATCTTATTGAAATATTTCTATGACATATTGCATGTATGATATCCAATATAGTAGTAGTTAGGTATAGCATCCCACCAATCATTAATCTATACTTGCCTTGATGTGTCTTAGGAGACTGAATCATTCTTTCTCAACTTACAACTAGTAACCATAGGGGTACATACTAGTTTAGAATCCTCCAGTCCAAACTTCTTCAACATTCCTTAACATACTTTGACTGTGTAATGAAAATACCTTTTTCTGATTGACTGATTTGTAACCCAAGGAAGAAATTCATCTCCCCACACATTGACATCTCAAACTCTTTATGAATCTCTTCTATAAAATTCTTGCACATGCCTTCATTTCCTCCAAAGATTATGTCATCAAAATACACTACCATAATCAAGATTTGTTCTCCCTCAACTTTGAAGTATAGGTTGCTATATGTGGTACCTTTTTCTAAATTCTTGTTGTAATAAGTACTTATCCAACTTTGCATACCAAGCTCTAGGAGCTTGTTTGAGTCCATACAATGCCTTCTTCAACTTGCAAACCATATCAACATCTTCTGATAACTAAAATCATTTCTATTGTTCAATGTATACCTCTTCTTCCAACTCACCATTCAATCATGCATACTTGACATCCATCAGATATACCTTGAAGTTTTTATGTGCTACAAAAGCCAAAAACATTATGATGGCTTCCATTCTTGCCATCGAAGCAAAAGTCTCTTCAAAATCTATTCCTTCCACTTGCAAGTAGCCCTTGTAACACATAAGCCTAGCCTTATTTTAGACAAGTTTTCCATCCTCAATTCAACTTTTTCTTGAACACCCATTTAGTTACTATAATCACATTCTTGTTTGCAAGTCTTGGGACTAATTCCCAAGTCTGATTCTTCTCAATCTACTCCAACTCTTCTTTCATAGCTTTGATTGAATTATCATTTTTGCATGTGTCAGTTATAGTTTTAGGTTCTACCTTTGAAAGTAAACAAAAGTTTACTTGTTCCTCTATCATAGCATCTTTTCTTCTTGTCAACATCCCTTTGCTCTTGTATCCAATGATTTGATATTCAAAATGATTCTTTTGCACATACTTAGGAGTCTTAGGGATCTTTTCCTGAGCTTCTTCCTCTTTAAATGCTATCTCTTTTTCTTTCTCTTCACCTTTTTCTTCTTCATTGCAAGGGGTTTCATTAGATTCATATCCTTATACCAACATTGAACTTTGATGTGGTTCTTCATCCACCTTGACACTTGCACTCTCAACTATCTTTTTTAGTCTTTTTTTGTAGCACTGGTAGGCCTTACTTCTTGTAGAGTATCCAAGGAAGATTCCTTCATCAGATCTTGCATCAAACTTTCCTAAGTTTTCTTCATCTCTCCTAATATAGCATTTTCTTCCAAACAGTCTAAAGTATTTCATAGTAGGAGGTTTACCATACCATAACTCATAGAGAGTCTTTGAGCTATTCACTCTTTCTTGAATTCTGTTAAGAATGTAGATTGTAGTATGAATTTCTTCTCTCCAATAGACATCCGATAGATTTTCTTCTTTCATCATAGTCCTTGCTGCCTCTTGAACTATCCTATTCTTCCTCTCCACAACTCCAATCTACTGAGGAGTCCTAGGAGCTGAAAAATGCCTCTTAATCCCATGATCTTCACAAAAACTATTAAACTCATTGGAGGTGAACTCTCCACCTTTGTTAAACCTCAAGCACTTGATTTTCACATCCATTTCATTCTCAACCATAGACTTAAATGCTTTAAAATTATCTAGAGCTTTTTATTTTTCTTTGAGAAATGTCACCCAAGTCATTTTAGAATAATTATCTATCAATAACATGAAATAAATGTCACCATGAGATCTTCTTATTCTGGGAGGTCCACATATATCTGTATGCACCAACTCCAAAGGTCTTATAGTAGAATATTCTTTAGTCTTGAACCTCTTTGTTTTCTTTCCAAACTAACATTATCTGCAGATTGCATTGATAGGCTTTGTAATCCTTGGAAAACCTCTCACAACATCAATATAACTGATCTTCACTAGGTTATCAAAATTGATGTGATCCATTCTTCTATACATAGACAACTTTCATTTATTTGAGATATAAAGCATTGAAAACCACTACCTTTGAGCTGATAAAAAATACCTTCTATCCTTGTCCCTATAGCAACCAAAGTTCCAAATCTTCCTTTTCTAGTTTCACAACCGTCATCTTGAAACACAAGATTGTATCCTCTGCTACACATTTGTCCTACACTTAGAAGATTATGCCTAAGACCCTTGACAAAAAGAACATCTATTTTATGCTTTCCATCAAAACTAATCGAACCTTTTCCAAAAATATTAGCAGATGTATCATCACCAATAATTCTGAAGTTTGAAAAAATTACTCTTATCACCTGTCATATGATTTGAGCAACCACTATCAATTATCTAGTAGTTCCTCTCCTCTCTTGCATGAAAAATAGTCACCACAGTACCTTCAACCTTGTGACCTATTTCCAGAGTGCTTTCCTTCACACATCTTTCAAGATTAGTAGAATTAGTTCCAACATAATTTAAATCCATGAACCAGCATTCATCATTGTCTTCATCAGGATAGTCTGATTCTTCATCATCAGATACACCATTGTCTTTTTCAACATTATATCTCTTCTTGACAAATTTTTTGTTATGATCCTTATGTTTGTCATTTGAAAATTTGATTGGAAATTTACAAGCATAATGACCTATCTTTCCACAATTGAAACATTTAAAGGGAAACTTACCTTTGTATTTTATAGTGCCCTTTTAAAATCTCCTTACAAAATTTTCTTCCACCTCATCAATATCATTCAGATCTAAATCATCATCCTTCTCTATCTTGCTGACTTTAAAGGAAGTTTCTTTCTTGGTAGCATCTTGACCAAAATCTCTAAATTCAAAATAAATTAAGAGAACCAAACATCTAATCTCTAGAATATTAATCTAAATTCTGAGCTTCCTCAATAGCAAAAAATTTAGAACTATAATATTTAGGAAGTGTTCTCAATACTTTTTTCACAACTTCACTTTCTTCTAGCTTTCCACCAAGACCATTGATGGCATTAACAACTTCATCCACTCTAAGCATGTAGGTAGTAATATCTTCATCTTCAAACATTCTTGGGGTTTCAAATTTAGCTTTGTAGTTTTGCATCTTTGCTTGCTTGACCTTGTCATCTCCTCCATAAATGCTTTGCAACTTTGTCCAAATCTCTTTAGCAGTTTTGAGACTTGTCACTTTTCCTAGTTCAGAATTAGAAAAACCACTCAGGGCAGCATTTCTTGCTTTGCCACTTTTCTCATAATCCTTGACCTCATCATCACTTAACATTGGACCATTAGCAGGCAAGGTATATCCTTTTTCAATTGCTTTCTAGACTCCAAATCCTAGAGAGACAAGAAAGGATTCCATCCTAGCTTTCTAGTATGCATAATTCATTCCATTGAACATATAAGCTTTGACACCAGACTATGAGCCATCGAGATCTACCTCAAGTGGTTATTATTTCTTCAAGGAGCCACAACTCTAATACCAATTGTTAGATGCATAGGACAAATAAGAGGGGGGTGAATTAGTTGTACACTAAAACATGCAATCCCTCATTAAATTTCAAAACCTTATCAAACTTTAAACCCTCATTAAGCATTAGAATAATGTAAGCATGTGAAACAACAATGCAAACACAACCATACAAAAGAGAATACTAGATTTACATGGAAAACCCTAAGTAGAGGAAATCCATAGTGAGGATTAGCTTAGAATATAAATGAATTGCAACATCGAATAAAATAGGCTCACTGTTGGAGGGCTCATTTCCTTAAAAAGAAGAAAGGATAATTTCCAAGAGGACGAGTTCACTATCTAGAAGAAAGAAAGAAAGAATATATATATATAGGTAAACCCACAAAAGTGGTTTACAATTCGAATGAGGAAGGAAAACTAACAAAAAATGAGTCCATGCCAAAAAAATCATTCTTGGGGTTTAAACGAACTCATTGGTTTGAACAAACCACAAGAGGGTTTTCTCGAACCTAGGTTCAAGCGAACACATTAAATGCATCCCACCAGAAAAACACATGCAAACCCATTTTTGAAAGGGGGTGCGAATGAACCAGGTTTCAAATGAACCAGGTTTTGAATGAACCTTGGTTCGCTCGAACCCCCCTGATTCGAGCGAACCTCCCTTTTCCTTGATCCCTGCTCTTTGCCACTAAAAAAATAAAAAAAATTACCCTTCGAAGCTCGGGTTGAGCATGAAAAAATGGAGGAGTCTTCATGAACTCAACTGGAATCAAGTAGTATTCAGAACGAGCTATCAAATGACTATAATTTTAATATGTTTTGGTTTTATTATCTATTTGTTTTTCTAGTTATATTAAACATAGGTTTTTCACCGAAAATGAAGCTCTTTGTTCTGCACATGTGGAAAAATAGAAGATTATCAATTTTTTTTTTGAAACTTGTATAAGTGCACCAGATATTGAAGTCCTTGATCCAACAATTTTTTTTCGATACATACAAAAAAATTTACACATTATACGGTCCACCTATGTCTAAATTGTAATTGGTTTGACTTCAAGAATTGATTAAGGAAAAAATATTCAATAAAATACCATCTAACCAAGTGGAAGCACTAGATATCAGAGTCACAAATCTAAATTCGAAAGAACTAGAATTTTATCCTTCATGGAAAAAAATTTATGCATTATACGGTGAGCATCACTCCTTAAAAATGTTGTTTTCTGAAAAAAACTAGTTTTCAAGGGAGATGGAAAAAGAGGTGCAATATGATTCCAATTTTTTTGAAAAATATATATTTAGAATCTACAAACAAAATTTCATGAAACTCTAGTTTGCATCATCTTCAAATTCCTCACGGTTTAGCTGCTATAGGTGCCCAAAAGTGAAGATTTAGTTAGAAAAAAATATTTCATTGTCCAGTTTGGCCAAAAATTGTAAACCACTATTGTGGGATCACCCATATATATATATATATTTTTGGGTGGAAAATAGGGTTCATCAAAATGAATCAACAAGATGATGAACCACTTAGTTTTTCCACACAAAAAACATGCAATTATGAGAGCTAAAAGATGCAAATAACAATAAGAAATGATACCCAACTATTATAGCAACTATGAGGGAAGTTTTTAGAGATCAAAGAGGTGTGTACCTTGCTGCAACAAGCCTATTTTTAGGGCACAAAGAAATAATTTTCCTTTAGTGGCGAATGGGTCCTTGTTAGGGTTTCTGAAACTGAGATCTGGGTTATTTTCCTTGATGTTTGCACTCTCAGATTCCCGGTTGTTAGCTCACGAAAACCTGTACTTAATTTTGTAGCTTCAATTCTTCATTCTTGCACTTTAGAGGTCAACTTTGCAAATTGACAATTGTGACAATTTTCTCCAAATCTTTCCTCCACTTGATCTTCAACTTGTAAATCTGCAAACACACATTCAAGGGAAGAAAAACTTGTTTGATTGTTAGTGAATAGGGGTTTTCCTAAGTCAAACCCCTTGTAGGTAGTTAAACCAAATGATGAGATAATGAAATTGTTCAGCATGAAACATAACATGATGCAATATAGATACCTTGGATATTGTCTTGTAATAAAAATCTACAATCTAACATGTGGTGGCCATGAAGAATGTAGATATTGATCCTTGAATATGATTTGAAACAATGCTTGCAAGTAGATCTTCAATGCTACACTTGCTTTCTTAGCTCAAAAACATGTATGAATGCATTAAACCCTTGAAATGATGACATGATCTTGAATTTCTACAATAAAACTTGAAAATCTGCCTTGAAATGCATTTGAAAATGTTCTTGTAATGCTCTAATGCTTGTAAACTTTAATGCTTGGAGACTTAGAATGAATTGCTAGGAGAAACAATGTAAATTAACCCCTTATTTATACTAAATTAGGAGATTGACTCTGAAATTCAAACAATTAAGGCCAACACTAGATCTGGAAATAAACATTATTAAATTCCCACCATAATGAAATTCAAAAAGGGGGTACTCATTAAGCGAGGACCCATTCGCCACCTAGGGTGAATGAGTCCTAGCTCAGTTTTCCAGGACCTAACCTTGGGGGATGGAAAGAGGGTCAAAAACCCATGTAGAATCAGTAAAGAAAGGGGGGTCTTATTAAGGGAGGACCCATTCACTACCTAGGGTGAATGGGTCCTGGCACCATTTTCTAGTACCCCAATTTTCCCAATTAAATGTTATGCAATTTGAATAATGGGTGTTGGGATAGATCTTTGGGAAGTGTCATAAATAAGGTTTAAATTTGAATTCAAGGAGTTAATTAACTCCAATTAACCATAATTAACTAAGGGGACCCTAGATAAATGTGAAAGTGTGTTACAACACTTTACAATAGCTAAATAGGGTACACAATATGTTAGAAAAAGTGACAATATGTTTGGAAGGAATTATTGAGAATAAAATATTTATAGGATATAAACCCACATGGACATGCTATTTCCACATCTTAAACCTTGAAAAATACAATTTTGTTTATCAATTACACAATAACATAAATTTATTAGGATGAGACATGGTGATGTTGAATTTTATAGGGGGAGATACAACCTATAAGAAAATTAAAATTATAGATTTATACTAATTGATTTTTCATATACAATATAATAAATTTATATTTCAATAGGTATACAAGCCTAGGGATATATTTATGAAATGGTATAATATTTCCTCTCCTTATGTACCCTTACTATTTAATTTTATGATGAGATCCCTAAAAAAAGGTTGTGATCCACTTTACTATTAGGTTTATAACATGGTTGTCAATGTGAGGTATCCTCATTGTTATAGCCAAAGCTTCATCCAAAAACATAATTGAACAAATCTTCATCCTAGAAGTATATTGAGATATAATTAACCTAGTTTTTTAAAGGAAGACTAAAACTAGTATTTCTTTATGAAGTACTCTCTAGGTGGTAATAATTTACTGTTATTTTATTGCTATTTAAGATGAATTGTGAGATTATTTGTATCACATTTTAATTTGTACATTGTTATTGGACTTGATCAACCTAATAACCATGTACATTTGCCTTATTATATAGGACTAAGATTCTTTTTGTACATTATGAAAAGAGGATATTCATGTAGTCCGAAATGCATGAATATCATCTTGGAATGTATGTTATAATCTTATAAATTATGAGTGACCATATAGTATTGGATACATGCATAGTAATATTGTGTGATCACATTGTAATACTTTAATAAATGGTAAAATTGAAGGATAGGAGGTTAAACACATAAATTATAGATTATCCTTTCAATTATAAATTTATATTATATTTCTTAAGACATCTATATAATTCTCATCATAATTTTGATTAGAAAAGTGATTTTATTTAAAGTTACTCATGAATTTAAATTAATAATTAAAAAGGATAGTTTATGAATTAAAACAAGAAAACAATGTAGATAAAGTAAAGAATAAAATAGATATATATTATGAAATAAAATATAAATAATCAATGTTGGTATCTTCAATTATTGATCATGTATTTCTTTGAGTTGTGATGTATATGTATCTTGTGCTATTGAGGACAATAGTTAATTTATAGGGGGAGATATATTATGCAACTTTTTCCCCAAAAGAAGAGAAAGTTATATGAAATAACCCTTTAAAATAAAAAAGGGAGATAGAAAAATAAAGGATATTATTATCCTTTGGTTAAAAGATATATTAATAAAGAATATGTGTAAAAAATATTTTTTAAAAAGGTGGAGGAATAACTATTTAGTTAAATAATTATTAAATACAACCTTTGTGAAAGGGTATTATGGTTTGGGAAACCACCCCCTAGGGATTATATAAGCATTTATGTGAGACTTGGAAAGGTATTCAAGAATGGGAAAACATTCAAGGATGGAGAACATTCTAGGAAGAAGAAAGTGGTTTGGTGAGCTATGGGCATTGGAGAAGGAGGTCAAGGTACAAAGTGCACCCGAGATTGTCTTGGCCAAGGTTGTTATGCATGTTGAGTAGTTATTATGAGGTGTGTTGTATACATGAGGAGTAATTACTATGGAGCATGGTGTATAGTTGTGTTGAGCATTTTTCTTTGAACCAACACTTGTGTGGAGTGTATAGTGCATTGTATTCTGAAAGGAACTGTTTCCTCCTAGATTGCTCCATAGCAAGAGCCAATACCACTAACATCTTCCTAGGATGAGAGTACATTTTCCAAGTATTGTTATTCATATAAATATTACAAACTATTGATGCTACTATATATATTGGGAATACTGTCTTATATGATTTTGATATTAATCTATGTGAATTACATGGATGTGTTATTCAATTTACTATGTTAATTATTTACTTTAGAATCCTTGTATAATTATTACAAATTATGGTTAAATTGGTTAATCTATATAAGTTATTCACATCATTTTAGTAAAATTACATCTTGCAAATAACCTTAATTCTAACACTTTTTATATAAAATTTGCTGCTAACACTTAAACTAATTTAGGAGGAAAAGTGACATTACATGGCCCATGGCCTACGGGCAACACACCCACTTGTCCTGTCATCACAACAACTCCCTGTAAGTGTGGAATAAGTAATAAATAAAAAAACTAAAAACACTTCTTAATGAAACATTATATCAAGAGAAACAACAATTAAACTAATTAAAGTACAAGAAAAATCTTGAAAGCATCTCATTGTTCCCTATCTCCAAAGATTTATTAAGTCATGGGGCTCTCAGATTTGGTGATCATTATGACTATTAAAATGCCAATCTAGAGAATGAGATGCTGCTAAATGCAATAATCTAATCCTGCATGGTGATTTCTAGATGATATGAGGAAGCTATTGTAATCTATGCTGACATGAAACTATGATGAAAGAAGCTACGGTGAACTATGATGCAACCATGATATTGATTCTAAAACACTATGATTGCTATTGCTATTGCTAAGATGCTTGATTGCTTGATTTCTTTTCTTGCAGAGTAAGTTTGCACAAAGATGAGGATTCATGATGCTTTTCTATTTCAGAAGGCTGTATATATAGATTCATGGCAACATCCTATGACGGGGCAACACAACAAAGGCTTGGATTTGATCTAGAGGATTGAATGGTGAGAGATGAAGAACCTTGAGATGATCATGGGAATGGTTTATCCCCATGAAAACATCGGGCCAGATGATAGGAAGAATTAGAGGAAAGAGATTGAAGAGGATTACCTACAAGTTTGTCTCCACAACTTTCCTGTGAATGCTGGTTGAATTAAATTAGATGTTTTTATATCTAATTTGGTAGGTGAGTGAATAGAGGAAAATTTGCCTTTGTTTGAATAAATTTGATTTATTCAAGTTTTAACAAAAGAGAATAATTAATTTAATAAAACAAACTATAGAATTTTTCTATTAAATAAATATAGAAGAGATATGATAATTAAACAACAAAGTATTTAAACTTGTTTATTTAATTAAGATAAAATGATGTGATAATTAAATAACATAAACTATTGAAGTTGTTTATTTAATTAAAATTGAAGAATAAAATAATTTAGAATGTGAACTATATAAATAAATATTTCTATTTATTTAATAGTAGATGAAATAAAGGCTTAATTAATCAAATAAATCCTATTTAATTAATTATATTATTTAGACCATTTTTAGGTGTATACATTTTTCCCTCTTTGAAGTGATGTGTTTACACATTGCTTCAAAGAAAATTTTCTGCTGCTGCCAGTATCGACGAATTTTTTTCAATATGTATGTGTAGGATCATCATGGAAAAAATAGGCCCTTAAGTGGCAAAAAATTAAGAAAAATAAGAGTTAGGAAACTTGATGTAAACATTTGAATTAGTTATCTATATTATATCAAAAATATGTACAATCAGCCTATCAATCAAGATTTTAGTCATAATTTGAATAGAAAAATAAATAATAGTGCGAAAGGAAATAGAAAAAGTAATGGAAAGAACTAATAAATGAGCAATTGTTTGAAGGAAAGATATTACCAAATAGATTGAAGTAGCAAAACCAAGCACCACCAAAGCAAGAGAGACACAAGAATTTGTTAAGGGGAAAAAACAAGAAAAAACCCCAATATTATGAATGGAGGCAAAATGCCTAAAGAATAATACAAAGAGAGAGAGCTTCAACCTTAGCTTGCTTGCATGAGTCTTAAAGAATGAGAGGAGAGGCACCTCAATAAGTAGAGGTGAGAAGGAGGAGTTAGAATGTAACTCCCAACTCAATGAATGCCACCATTCATCTATGTGTGTGCAAAGTGTCACCTCTTAAGGAGGTGGTTACAAATATTCCTTAATAAAGGAATTAAAAAATAACCATCCTCACACATGTGTGAGATGACAAAAGACAAAAGACTTGTAGGGATTCCTTTGGAATATTCCTACAAGTTAATAAATAATTACAATTAAAGAATAACCTTTACCAAGTAAAGATTAATCTTCTAACATCCCCCCTTAAGCTTTACTTGGGGAGGTTACATCAAACCCTTCAATGGGTTGAAATCCAAGATTTTTACAATGGAAGAGAAATTTATCTTTACAAAGAGCTTTGGTGAGAATATCTGCAACTTGATCTTCACTTTTACAATACAAAAGAGAAATTTGCTTGTCTTCAATTTTCTCTCTAATGAAGTGATGTTGAAGAGCAATGTGCTTGGTCCTTGCATGAAAAAATTGGATTCTTTTCCAAAGCAATAGCACTTTGATTATCACAATACAAAGGAGTAGGATCCTTTGGAGGTAGACCCAAGTCTTCAAGTAATCTTCTTAACCATAATGCCTCTTTAGATGCATTTGTACAACCTTTATATTCAGCTTCTGTAGAACAAAGAGAAATAGATTGTTGTTTCTTACTATTCCATGAGATTGCACCTGATCCAACAAAGAAACAATAACCACAAGTGGATCTCCCATTATTGGGATCACCTTCTAAATCTGAATCAGTATAACCTTTTAAAGAAAAATCATAATTTGCATAATAAAAGAGACCAAGATTAAGAGTTCCTTTAACATATCTTAAAATTCTTTTTGCAACTTTAAAATGAGTTTGTTGTGGTTTAGACATAAAGCTAGAAACCAATCCAACACTTTAGGTGTTTGCCAAATTTGCATACCCAAAATAATGTAATAGGCCCAAATCACTCATTTGAAATTATTGATTGAGTTGAGACTTAACATCACTAATCAAAAAGTTAGAACTAGAAGTGATAATTAAATCATTAAAATAATAACCACAATATCATTTTCACTATGTTTAATATATAAATTTGGACCATTTTTACTTCTAATGAAACCATGAGATAGAAAGAAAGCATAGCCCAAATTATAAAATGTCAATATGTCTAGACTTAGCAATAATAGTTCTAGGTTTCCTCTCACTACATCATTTGTTGTAATGTAAAGGGAAATTGTGACAAGATTAATAATAAAGGACTTTGAAAATTAATCCTAAAGATGGTTTAAAAAAAAACCATAGTGCCTTAGTAAAAAAAAATCAATATCAATAGTCCTAATAATGGTATAAAAAACCATATTGCCTTCAAAAAAATAATGAAACATAAAAGTTTCAAGAACTTGATCCCCATCAATTAAGAAAATAGATCTAAGTTCAACATAAATAAGTAAGTGCATACCATCAAAGTGGATGGAAAAATTTTCCATGGGTCCCAAAAAAAAACTCCAATGAGACTTGATAAAGTATATGATTCATTATAGATAGGGCTCCCTATGCAACATTACTGCAAATGCGACTAGCGCATAAAATATATATGTAAAGGCTCCATTGAGACTTGATAAAGTGATTAATTTGCAAAACATATATTTATGGAATAAATCCATCAAGAAGGCAAATACTCCAATGAGCTTTTAATTTTCAAAAATATATAGATGAAATAAATCCATCAAAATGACAAATTTACCAATAAGGCACAATATCAAATTAATGAGACAATAAAATATCAAATTCCCTTTATCAAAACAACATAATTGTAGTTGAGAAGGAAACACTAGGTTTTTTTTTTTTTTAAAGATTGTAATAGATCAAGACTTAGGTAGAGAGAATGATAATTTCTCAAGCCACAAATCAAGCCACCTTAAGTTATAAAAAAAATATTAAAAAAAATTGTGATGGAATAATGGGAAATGCATACTATGAAGGGAATAATTATCAAGTATAAATAAGTCATTAAGACGATACTCATGCATTCATGACTACATGAATATCCCCTTTTCATATTCCAAATTGAGTAAAACAAGTACATTATTATTGGGTTGATCAAGTCCAATAATAAAGTACATGTGTAGTTATTTTAAAAGGAATTTTTTTTTAATAAATGCCTATTTAAAAGGCAATTTTTAAAAATGTCTAAAAAAAATAGTCCATTGAGAAATTTAAAAAAAATCTAAAAATGCCTTATGCAAATTTATTTATCTTTTTTAAAAAAGGTCTAATTACTTAGACAAAATAAAAGAAAAAGAAAGAGATAAAAGCTCCACCAAAATATTGAAAAGATATACATAAGCATAATTCTTTTCCGAAATAGAAAAAAGATAAGTGCATTTTATACAAGCATGTTAATTTCCATTGCCACAGTAAGTAAAAATGGCAAGACATGAACTTTCTATTTTATTTTTTTCATCTTTGGATGTAGATGGATCAGTTTCAATTGTAGCAACATCCAAAATATGTTTAAAATGAAAGAGATATGAGTTTTCCAAGAATGATAGTTAAAAAAAATTCAACTTAATTTCAGAAATTAAAGTAGACATGATTGTAATAAAAAATTCACAACTTTATGAGACAAATAACTATTGTAAATATTTGCTTTTAAAAAAAATCTCTCTTGATCAAATTAAATCTTAAAAAAATATCCTCTTTTAAAAAAGAATTACCTAAATTTAGAACAAAATAAGCCTCTTTAGATAATTTAAAAAAAAATCTCCTTTTCATATAATTCTTAAAACTTAAAAGATCCTTATTAACAATTAATTAAAAAACTTCAAAAAATTAAATTGATTTTTTTAATAAAATAAAAAATCTTAAAAATTTAATACCTTTACTTTAAATGGAGTATTTAAAAAAAACTCATAAAATAAATTATTTAAAAAAGCTTTTTATAAATATAAGGATTCTTTTTCTAAAGAATAAAAATATACTTTCTTAAAACAACGATAACAGAGAATTTAAAAAAAGAAACTTTATACTAAAAGAAGTTTTTTTATTTTTTATTTCATGCTTTAAAGGGAAAAAAGAAAGAAATCAACCTTTTAAAAAGTGAGTGCACAAAAAAGAGCGGTTTGAGGGAAGTTAAGGAAATTTAAAATGGATGTAAAATAAAATAAAATGGAATGAAATTTTTAAAGTTTGAAATTTAACTGTAAAAGAACTTTTGTTTCTTTTTAAGAAAACAGAAAGAGAGAAAAGGGCAGGTAGAATAAATTGAAGTAGCAAATTTTATTAAAAGAATTTAATAATATTTATTTTTAAGCAACATATACAATGTTTTGCACAGGGATTGCAGTAGGAGCCGAGGCCAGAACAAGAGGAACAACAAAGGCTAAGCTGCAACAGGAGGAGCTACGACTTGCAAAAAACTAAAGCCCTAATTTTTTATTTAAATATTGTTTGTATTTATTATTAAAAAAAATAGAGGTTATAACAGTGATAGAGCAGGAGCAGAAGCCAAAGAAATAAGGTTTTCTTTATTATTATTTTTTTTGCAGAGAAGGGAAAGAAGAGCACAACTGCATGCAAAGGTGAAAGAAGGGTTTGCAATGGTGGAAACTTACAAACAGTAAGCAAAGGAGATGGCCACAAAGAGGGTTGAAGCCCTATTTTATTATTTTTTTGTATTTATCAGTATTAAAAAAAGAGATTATAACATTGAATGATTTTTTAAAAAAAAAATAAATTGTTCTTTTTAAATTTAATCTGTTATACAGATTTAAAAGAAAAAATAATGAATTTTGTAGAGATTTAGTATACAGATATGAATAAATTGTAGAGATTTTTAAAAAAATGATTTTTACAGAAATTTGAACATGCAACTATGGAGAAATTTTCTACAGATTTGCAAAAAAGCAGATTAGCCTTTTTCTAAAAAGAATATTTGAACTAGGTTAGATCCCTAAAAAAAATTGTTTTTTTTTTTCACAAAATGTAAAATATAGAGATTTTTTTACAGATTTAGCCTAATATTGTAAAAAAAAAATTACAGATCTAAAAAAAATGAAATATAACCCTTTATTTGAGGGTTTCTATTTTTTTTTTGCAAAAATCTAAATATGCATGCAAATTATAAAGATTTGCTTTCAGATTTAAATTGATATTTAGCAAAAAACTTAGAAAACTTTATACAAAATATTTGAAATCTGTAACAACTATAAAAACTTGCACAGATTTGAAATTTAAAATAAATAAATAAATAACTTAGAAATGAAATCCTGCACAAGAAAAATAGGTTAGAAGACAAAAACAACCAAGATTAGACACTTTGCTCTTCTTCTCCTCTTTGAGAGTGTCTCCAATGGTGTGCTTAAAAAACTGGTAAACCTTCAACAATGTAGCTCACAAAATATTAGTAATACCAAGCTCTGATACCATGAAAGGAAATAGAAAAGAGTAATGGAAAGAACTAATAAATGAGCAATTGTTTGAAGGAAAGATATTACCAAATAGATTGAAGAAGCAAAACCAAGCACCACCAAAGCAGAGAGACACAAGAATTTGTTAAGGGGAAAAACAAGAAAAACCCCAATATTATGAATGGAGGCAAAATGCCTAAAGAATAATACAAAGAGAGAGCCAGACCTTGGCTTGCTTGCTTGAGTCTTAAAGAATGAGGAGGAGGCACCTCAATAAGTAGAGGTGAGAAGGAGTTAGAATGTAACTCCCAATTCAATGAATGCCACCATTCATCTATGTGTGTGCAAAGTGTCACCTCTTAAGGAGGTGGTTACAAATATTCCTTAATAAAGGAATTAAAAATAAGCCATCCTCACACATGTGTGAGATGACAAAAAGACAAAAAAGACTTGTACTGTAGGGATTCCTTTGGAATATTCCTACAAGTTAATAAATAATTACAATTAAAGAATAACCTTTACCAAGTAAAGATTAATCTTCTAATAATTACTTATAAAATTCAAAGTAGAACATAATTTATATTGGTGGAAAGCTGAGAATCTTTTTTAAAAACCCTTTTCGTTTCAACAATTTTGGGTAAAAAAAAAGTTGTCAGCCACATACCCATCATATTGCCACTTTTTGGCCCATCATGATCCTGCACATACCCATGCCCCAGACGTTGATTTTCAGATGATGATGAATTTTTTTTAGTATGCCCCAAATGTTGATTTTCAGATGATGATGAATATATGCCCCCTCAGGAGATAAGTTGATGAATTTTTGACTTTTTTGAATTTTTCAGAATTTTCTAATTTTTTATGATTTTCTAATGATTTGATGATGATTTGGTGGTGAAATAATTTATCTCACAACTAAGAATGTAGAAAATTTCCCTTGAATTTGAATTTGTGCAATTGAGTTTTAAAAATTTGTGAGAGATTATTTGAGCCATTTGGAGCAAGATGTTGATTCCTTACCACACTCACCAGTTCGAGCGTGTGCGATGACACAACCGCCCGGCTGCCTACGGACCTCCGATACATACCCGTTAACCCCCTCGTTACTTGTGCATTTCTTTGTTTTTCGTGCTTTTTTTTTTCAATTTTTTAAACTTCCATGTCTGTTAGCACTTTTGCATGTCGATGTAGTGCTTAGAACAACTATTTTAGCACTTTTAATGTTTTAGTGCTTTTACCTTCTATTTTAGCACTTTCATTAGTTTAGCACTTTTGCCCTGTAGTTTAGTGCTTTGCACCAATATAATTCCGCTTATGATGAAGTGGCGCTTTGACCATTTGAAATGGCGCATATGCCTACTGAAATGGAACTTTTGATGATTTAGCACTTTGAGCGCCTATTTTGGTGCTTCCAAATCAGATTGATAAAGTTTGTCAAATTTTGTCGGAGATTTTGTCAATTTTTGATCGTGTCAGCCGTTGGTTGATATGATTGATGATCCTGATCAAGTAAATGATGTTCAACCTCATGATAGGTGAGGTCTGATGATTAATTGATGATAATTATCCTTATGATAGGTGAGGAATAATTATAGTTTGATTGATGAACCTCATGATAGGCGAGGTTGATTTGATGTATTGACCTCATGATAAGTGAGGTTTAATGATGTTTGATGATTGACCTCATGATAGGTGAGGTTCAATGATTGTTCGCTCATGATATTTAATCAAAAGTCTCACCAAGAGCTAATCAGGTTTGATAGGATAATTGATGTGTGATGATTTGACAAGGAATACTGACTTTGATCATTTCATGATTATAGGAGGCTTCGACGAACCTCTAGATTAGGGAGCGATTTTCTTAGATGTTGGATCTAATACCACAACTAGCCTAGCCTGAGACAACTATTATTACACATTGTGGATTGTCCTCCTTATTGGATATGCCCCAGATTAGGATTAATCGGGGTCTCTTGACAACTTTAGTGGAGAGGTGGCATAGCGAGCATAATACCTTCTACCTAGCTACCGACGAGATTACAGTCACCCTTGAGGATGTCTGGTGGATTCATTAGAATAGGGTGGGACTGATTCCCTTCGAAGAGTGTTGCAAGATGATAGGATTGCTGGATATTGGATTCCATGGCATGAGATGGTAGATGCTTATGCCACTTTGCCAATAGTGCTTGCTAGATTCATTGGAGGATTCCTTTGTCCTGATCGCAGGTCAAAGGGATTTTTTGTTGGTTGGGGCCATGTACTAGAGAGCATGATCATGCATGGGACGGGATATGCTTGGGGCATGCGCATGCTTGCTCATTTGTATCATGATTTGCATTTGACGGTCTACCTTGGAGGTCAGAGTTTATCTGCCAGAGTCACTTTACTTCAGGTGTGGGCATGGGAGCATATTGCTGTCACGTGGCCAGTGATGGTGAGGCAGCGTCCCACCAAGCAGCCATATGTGCATAGATATACAGGTTGTCTTACTCAGCATAGACAAGGTAAGTTGGATCATTGGCGCAGAGTATTGGATGATATGGAGATTGTGACATGGTGTCCATATTTAGATTGTGAGCACTAGGATAATGATGAAGTTCGGTTGCCATTCTTCTGTCAGTTGTTTACTCTGATTGGTCAAACATGGTGGATTTTGGAGAGATTTCTGCTGAGACGGGTGCTTCATCAGTATGGCATTGTTTAGGGCATTCCCCAGGGTGTTGCCCACTATTCTTGTCAGCAGTTCAACTCTATAGATTGGGGGCTTGGGCTGTCTTATGATGTGGCAGTGTAGGAGTTCTAGGCTTTACGACCTCTTATTTGGGAGATTCATCCAGATATCGTCAAGCCACCGGTGACAGCCAATTATGCAGAGTATTTGGTGTTACATCCATTTCCCCATATTACCATTCCTGATGAGCCAACACCATTACCTGCTAATGAGGAGGTTGTTGTTGCACACCGACGTCGATGGAGGAGAGAGGAGATTGGCGATGTGGAGGTGGTGGTGGAGGAGGTCGAGAGTAGTAGTGATGAGGAGGGTAGTGGGGGTGAGGAGGAGGTGGAGGATATTGAGGGTAGTGGTGATGAGGGGGACAATAGTGATGATGATGAGGGGTACGGAGGTGGAGGACCAGATGTTTCCAGTGGGTCAGGTACAGGTGGGTCGGGTTCTGGTTTAGAGGAGTATTTGATTCCTCGTAAGAGGAAAACAATAGTGGCCCCTTTAGAGCAGCATGTGCAACAACAACAAACCCATATAGTGAGTCTATAGGTACAGGTTAAGACCTTATAGGGTCAACTGACTCAGGCCCAGGGTTTGTTGGTACAAACTCAGACACAAATGCAAGCTCAGGCTTAGGCTCGTACACAGGCCCTAGCACAGGTATAGGATTGGTTGGATGTGGCTTAGGTACAGATTACAACCTTGACAACCAAGAGGGATGCCGCTAGATAGACTGCAGGGGTAGCTCAGGCTCAAATTGCATCATTGACAGCTGAGAGGGATGTTGCCAAATTTATTGCAGAGGGGGCTCAGGCTGTAGCTAAGAGATTGTAGAGATTGGTGAATGGTACCACTATATCTGATTATATGTGAGAGGTTGTCTATGTTGGTTGGGAGGTAGAGTATTACAGAGGTAAATTCTATGATGCCGTCCCTTCAGAGCAGAGAGTGAGCTATGGGTAGTCTTGATTTGGTAGGTCCCATTCGAGGACTGTGAGTAGAGGCGTGACACAACCTCTCCCGAGAGACCCGAGAGATCCTAGTACATCTGGTGGTGGAGGGATTGGTCCTGAGATGCCTGCACCATCTGGAGCCAACAACACCTAGTTTCATGATTGCACCCTCTGTTATATTTTGAGATGTGATGTACACTCCGATTACAACCATTTTTGATGATATATCTCTTTTCATTTCAGACATCATTGTATACTTGACATTTATGATTTTGAGATCTATATGATATGCAGTGGATTTTATTGATCTATCATGTTTTGTATATGATTCTATGATGGATGCATTTATTTTCTATGTTTTATGTGCCAAGTGATGATCTTTATATTATGATGTTATGGATGCAGTTTTATAATCACAGTGATATGCTATGATTTGTGATGTTCTATTTATGATGTGCACAATGATGATGTATGAATGATGTATAGATGTATGATGAATGTATGGATGCATTTATTTATATGGATGAAATAAATGTATGATGATATGTATTTCGAAAGTATATGATAATGTTCCTATATGCATGATTATGGATATGATGTTCTAAATGATATATGATGTGCGATGTAAAATGGGGTGTGTGCAATTTTATTCTTGTGATAAATGTAAATATATGATGCAATAAGTGGATAAAAATGATGTATGATAATGGTATGTTAAATATATATGTGAATTGAAGTGCACATATATGATGTAATAAGTGGATGAAAATGGTGTACGATATATGATATGTGATATGGAAATGCAATGACATGATGTAATAAGTGGATAAAAATGATGTATGATAATGGTATGTTAAATGGACTATGATATGTGATATGATTGATGGACGAATGAAAATGCAACTATAGAGATTTATTTTTGAGATTTTCTTATGCAATTTTATGATATTTGATATGAGAAATATGATATGATCAATGCAAATTATTTGATCAAATGTATGAATGATGAAATGATAAGTAAATGTTTTCTAATGTATGCAATGAAAATGATGATGCAACTACATGATTATGATGATTTTTTTGTTAATGTCAAGTATACTCAATCTGTTATGATAAAAGATGATATTGTTTGGAATTGATTACCTTTCTTTTAAACAAATACTTTGTAGATGTAAAAACTATTATGAATGCAATCTAATTTTACCATGCAAATCTACATGCGAACATTGGCATCTTAACAATACTTTTTATCGTGCTTTGTATCATCATAGAGCTTTAAAAATGTTGAAAGTGAGTACAAGCATCAATGGTATGATTTAGACCATGATGACTTGAGTACTACTTCCATGATTTTTTTTTATATTGCAAGTGAACACAAGCATCTAGGTATAATTAAATCGAGATGACCCGAGCATTTCTTGCATAAAAAGACAAGAATCAATCACTTTCCTATGTGAATTCAAATTTCATCCATTATACTTTGTAGAGCACTTCCCGTGACAATTCACACAGTAATTATGATTAATTCATAGACAACAAACAAAGAAAATATCATTCTCCTTCCTAGCTTCTCTAGTTCAATACATCATTGAGTTACTCCAAAGAAATGATAATCAAAGATCAAATTACAACATATCCAACCTTTGCTTAAAGTATTTCAACCATTTATCTAGATTAGATCATCCATTTTGATTTTATGATGTTTTGTGATTTTTGAGATTTTGACCAGTAACCTAACCTAAAGACCTATCCTAGGGGCCTCAGGGGCTGATCAAAGATTAGCCTTACCTACGTTATACATGCAGAGACCATGTAGTTCGACTGACACAAACTCTATTTTTGACTTTTTGAGACTAACTTTTTGACTTGTTTTTGGATTTTGTGTTGTGATATGGATGTCCAATGTGTTTCCTATGGTGATTGATGTTCCATGTTGGGTTTTGTTTTGATCAGTGTTTTCACTGCGTTTGTCCTCCTGCTGTTTGTCTATTTGGTTAAGCTCGAGCTTTATTGCCCCCAGTGAGGTTTAGATGTTGCCCCCAAGCTAGGGTGAGACATGACCACTCGTAATGATATGATAATGGATGTAAAATGATGATGAAAGCAACGACTATGACATGAATCTAAATAGATGGAAAAGCTGGCTTTAAAATCACATGTAGCGCCTATTTCTAGTTTTTTTTTTACATGTTTTTATTGCACTTTTTCAGTCTTTTTGATTTTTTTTTTGTATTTTGTGTTTTCTAATTTTTTGTATTTTTCTGTCACCAAGACACCTGTTTGCCAGGTTTTCATCAAGGTAACCATTTTAGAACTTAATCCGTGCACTAGGTGACTCAAGTATAGAACTTTTTGAGATGGATACTGTTGATAGGCTCATCAAACAGATCCCCTTCAGGTGTGGACAGTTGATAGGATCCAGATCCATAAAATGATATGATGACAAAGGGACCTAGCCAATTAGGTTCAAACTTCCCTTTCTTTTATTTGTCCTGCTAATTTCTCGGGTTTTCCTTTAGGACCAAGTCCCCAACTTGAAAGACTCTAGGTTTTACCCTTTGATTGTAGCTTCTGGACATCCTTTGTTGATATGCCGTCAAATGGTTCACAACATGTTGACGATGTTCATCCAATAGTTCCAACTCTTGCAGTCTAGAAACCCTATAATCTTCATCTGGAATGATACCTTTTAGTGAGACACAAAGTGATGGAATTTCAACCTCAATGGGTAGTATAGCTTCTGATCCATGTACCAATGCATATGGTGTAGCTCCTGTGGGTGTTCTGATGCTAGTTTGATATGCCCATAATGTAGGATTTAGTTGAACATGCCAATCACGTCCAACATCGTTATCCATTTTCTTTAGAATGTTTAGAATTGTTTTTTTGAGGCCTCTGCTTGGCCATTTCCTTGAGGGTAGTACGGTGTTGAAAAATGATGTTGGAAATGGAACTTCTCACACAATTCCTGGACATCTTGGTTTTTAAAGGTCTTCCATTGTCTGTTACAATGGACTAAGGAATTCCATATCTACAGATGATGTAGTTCAGTATGGACAATGAGATCTATTTTCCAGTGATTGTTATTAAAGGAACCACTTCTATCCATTTGGTAAAGTACTTTGTTGCTGTGATTATGAATTTGTGTCCATTGGATGAAGATAGATTGCTCTTCCCTACTAGGTCTAGTCTCCACTGATAAAAAGGCCATGTTGATGTGACTGGGTGCAATTCTTGTGCCGGTGCATGGATTAAATTACCATGTATCTGACATTTCTGGCACTTTTTAACAAAATGATAGGACTCCATCTCCATATTCGACCAATAATACCCCAAACAAAGGAGTTTCTTTGCTAAGGCTGGCCCACTTGAATGAGTTCCACAAATACCTTCATGAACCTCATGTAAATCTGTCTCAAAATCATTATGTTCTAGACATCAAAGAAGAGTATCATCTAGACCTCGACGGTAAAGTATGTCAGCTATTAAGGTATGCCGTGCAACTTGGCGGATGAAGTTACGTTTTTGGTTTCTAGAAAGATCAGGAGGAAGGATATTGTCCTTAAGGTAATCATATGTCTTTCCATAGACAGAGGATTCAATCTCAATTAGTTGGCATATGGTTTGAGAATATGGATCATCATAAGTTGATTTAGATACTTGTTCTACCATAAACTCATAAAGACCTTATTTTTCTGGCAACTGTAAAAGAGAAGCAATTGTCGCCATAGCATTTGCAACTTTGTTTTGTGCCCTTGGAATTTGTTCAAACTTGATTTCCATGAAGTATTTCTTGAAATCATCTATCATCTTCTTATATGGCATCAATTTTTCATCCTTTTTTTGATATTCGTCATTTACCTACTAAATGACTAATTGCGAATCACCATATACTTGTAGTTCTGTGATATGCCATTCAACTACCACTTTGATTCCAATAATCAAGGCCTCATACTCAACTACATTATTTGTGCAAGAAAACATGAGTCTATAGGACCTTGGGATTGTATGTCCTCGAGGTGTGACAAACAGAATGCTCGCACCAGACCCACGTTGTGTATGATCCGTCAAAATAAAGCCTCCATGGTCATGTAGTCACAGTAAGGATATTTGCATCAGGAAATTCAATGCTCATTGGATGAGCATCTGGTAATGGAGCTTCAACTAATTGATCAGCTATAACCTATTCCTTGATGGCTCTTCGGTCTACATACTGGATGTCAAACTCACTTAAGATCATGACCCACTTTGCGAGTCTCCCTGTTAGAGTAGCTTTGCTGAGTAAATATTTTAATGGGTCAATTTTTGCTATGAGTTTGACTATATGAGTCAACATGTAGTGCCCCAACTGCTGGGTTGCAAATACCACTTACAAAAAATCTTTTTCTATGAATGTGTAATTTATTTCATAATCGTTGAGAGTCTTGCTGATATAGTAAATAGCTTGTTCTTTTCCCTCATAATCTTCTTGTGCTAATAGAGATCCTAAAGAAATATCTGTTGTTGCGATATATGGTAACAATGGTCTCTTTGCTGTAGGTGGCATGAGTATCAAAGGTGACATCAAATATTTCTTTATTTGATTGAAAGTAGTTTCACATCCTTCATCCCATTTAAAAGAGACATTCTTGTGTAGCATATGATTGAAGGGATGACTTTTATCTGCTAATTGAGAGATGAACCTTCTGATTGATTGTAAACTACCTTGTAGAGATCTTAATTGACTGATATTCTTTGGTGGAGGCATTTCCATTATTGCTTTGACCTTAGCCGGATCCACTTCAATACCTTTTTCTGATACTATGTATCCGAGGAGATTTGCCGATGTAACCCCAAACACACACTTCTTTGGATTCAATTTGACATTGAATTTATCTAATCTTGTAAAGATTTTGCTTAGAATCTCCAGATGTCCCCTAGTGTATGATTTTACCAATATATCATCTACGTAATCTTCCATAAAAGTATGCATCATTTCATGGAAAATAGTAGTCATTGCACGTTGATAGGTTGCACCTGCATTTTTCAACCCAAAGGGCATGACATTCCAACAAAATTTACCCCAAGGACAAGTGAATGCTGTCTTTTCCTAATCTTCGGGTGCTATCTTGATTTGGTTATACCTCAAGAATCCATCCATTAGCGACAACATGGCATGTCCTACTATTAAATCGACAATAATGTCAATGTTTGGTAACAAAAAATCATCCTTTGGACATGCCTTATTTAGATCTCTGAAATCTGTGCATATTTTGATACTGTTGTCTAGTTTAGATATAGGTACAATATTTGAAATCCACTCAGCATAATCGATGGATCTAACGAACCCTGCATCCAACAACTTTTTCAGCTCAACTTTTACCATCAATGTGATGTGGGGATACATTTTCCTTAGTTTTTGTTTGACTGGTTTGATTTCGGATGGTAAAGATAGATGATGCATCAGAAGATCTGGATCTAGCCCTGGCATATCAGATTAAGACCAAGTAAAGTTGATATGTCACTCTTCAAAGAACTTGACGAATTCTAGCTTTTCTTGTTCTGTCATTGATGCTGCCAGATGTAGAATCTTTGCCTTTTCTGTTGTTCCAAGATTTATGGACTATGTAAGCTCCACCAGTATTGATGATCTGTCATGGTAATGCTCTGGAAGGGTGTCAAATCTCCCATCTTTCAGTGCCTCAGAAAGGTTTTCACTGTTAGATACGTTATTTATTTTTACTTTTTCAAGATCTAATGCTACCATTGAATGGGTTTCACCATTAGATCCATTTTTCCTGTTATTAATTTTTGCAACTGGAAGATTTGACACCCTCCTGATTTGAAGTGTCATTATGAGTGTTATGGGTAGAACTTGTATCAAGTGTGTCACTGCAAAGAAAATTTATGATGGCATCATCATTTGAAAAGACTGGTATATTAATAGGTTCGGTTGGTTCCCAGTTAATAAGTTTAGGATGCATCAAGGGTAAAAAGTCCTTAGGTTGAGTAAGGTCGGCGGTAGTGAGGGTTCCGATAGCCATGTGGTCAAAGGTGTTAGTGGTAAGGTCGAGGTCTATGATATTACCCTCCTACAAGTCGTCTATCTCACTCGATGTCTGTTCATCCTCACTTGAGTCATCGATATTTGGTGATCCCATTACAAGTGGTCTAGCTCTTGAACTTTTTCCCTCCTCTCATGTGGGTGTATATACTTTTCTGAAATCAATGTGTTTGTTAGTGTATGATATTGTAGATAAATGATCCCATTCATACTCATTGGAATCTGTTTCAAAACCATCCCTCATTTGAAGAATCCTTTCTGCCACTTTCTGAGTTCTTCTTTTGATTCCCCTGTATAGCCTAATCCTATTTTGTCTTTAGGCTAAAGTGTTAGAGGTTGAATAGGTTCTATAATTCCATCTTTTCTCTTGCCAATTGGTCCTTTCCCTTCATAGCCCATTTTCTCTAAGATAGCCTTTCCTTTTCCATACTGATATGTCCTTATGCTGATATTTGTTGATGTTGAGGCTTCTTCGTCTTTGTAGAGCTAATTAAGAATGGCTTTGTCTTTTGATTTATCTTCTAGAGTACCTGCTTTTACAAACCTTTTATCTAGAACCGTGGTAGGTTGTGATGATTGTTGTGTGTTTTTTGTGGGCTGTCCATATGATTTTGGAGATGGCAGCAATTGTGAAAGACACAAAGATTGCTCAATGGAATATTCTCCCAAGCCCTTGTCCTTTAACTAAATCTTGTTTGTGAATTGCTGTGATAGAGTATTCAGGGGACTTTCATTGTTTGATAAAGTTGAGTTAGCAACAATTGTTTCCTTTGCCTGGTCCTTTTTCTCAACCCATTTGGCTATAAAATTGAGTTGCTTTTCACCACTGGATGAAGCAGAAGTGTTGGCTTCTCTATTGTGTGGTACCAACGTGTCTTGAGTTTCCTTAAGCATGTTACAAGTCTGGGGATTATTGTAGTCAACTGAAATAGTGACCTCTTGTCCATTGACTGGAAATTTCAAATACTGATGATATGTCAAAGGTACCGCTTGCATTTCATGGATCCATGGACATCCCAGGAGTATGTTATATGTTAGCTCCTTGTCTAACACTTGGAAAACTATGTTTTTGACAATCGGTTCCACTTGAATTGGTAGTACAATCAGCCCCTTGGAAGACCTTTCCTCTAAATCATATGCTTTTGTTTTTATATTTCTTTTGGCATCAATGGCATCAGAATAACCTAGTACATGAATTATTTTTAAAGTACAAACATTTAATCCAACTTCTCCATCTATTAAGACACGCTTGACACGGTGTTTATGGATTATAATCTCTATATGTAGGGCCGCATTGTGTGGGTGATTTAGTGACACATCATCTTGTTCAGAGAATGACAGACAATGAGGTGTGGTCAGATGTCCCACCATAGCTTGAAATTGACACACATACAAATTATTGGGTACCGTAGTGGCCACTAGAGTTTGTTCCAAAACCTCCTTATGTGATGGTGAAATTTTAAGAAGTTCCAATATGGAAATCTGTGCGGGTATATTTTTTAGTTGATCCACAATGCTGTATTGATTTGAAGGGGGAGTAGTGTTTTTAGATGAAACTCCTTTCAGTATCACTTTGGACTGCCCCCTTGTCATTGCATTGATTGGTTGATTGTCTTGTCTTTCCCTAATTTTTATGATGTTGATTTGGTTGTCGAATGTGTTTATGTTTGGGATTACGTTCAGGGATATAGTGTCATTGATGCTTATGTTATCTATTTGATTGTCAATGACATTATTTTTCTCAACCTCAGAAATGTAAAGAATGGTGGTGTCATAGATATAGTTTACACTTTTTCCTTTATTGTTTGAAGAAGATTCTCCTTTTTTGTAGTTGGGTAAAGGATTAGTAAACACATTGTGATAGTTGTTTGTTTGATGTCCTTCGACAAACACCTTTTTTGCTTCAATCAAGTCTTGTATTAGATGTTTTAATTGCATACAATCATTTGTTTTATGTCCTTTATTTTTATGAAAGTTGCAATAGTCAGCATCATTCCACCAAGATGGTTTCAATTTCGGCTCCCAATTTCTTGCTTTTGGTAGGGTAATAAGTCTATTTGCAATAAGCTCTCTCATTGCTAATTCCAAAGTTTGTCCTAATGGTGTAAATCTCCATCGATTGGATTGTCTCTGATATGATGGTGGTCGAGATTCTCCATTGTTTGGGTTATTATTTTGAGTGGTACCTTGATTGTTGTTCTGGTTGTCATTTTGATTTGTTTTCACAGTTGTTGTCGTCAAATTGAATACTGGTTTCATATTTTGCGTGTCAGTTGTAGCATCATTTTTCCAGTAATTTAGTTTTTCTACCAAAATTTAGGCTTGTCATTGTTTCCATAGTGATTTGAGGAATTTGCGTTGTTTGATGTATCATTGTAATGTTTAATCACTCCTCTTTTGACTAAGGCTTCTTCAATTTTAATCCCATTCTCAATTACCTTTTCAAATGTCGGGGGGCATTGCAGTTCCAGTCTATAACTCATGTCATCATTTAAGTTGTCGATAAATAATTCAATCTTTTCCTCTTCAGGTATAGATCGAGGATATCTAGCGAACAACTTTTGCCAACGTTGTAGGAATGATAGGAATGTCTCACCCTTCTTTTGTTTCATGTTGTACAGATCTTTTATGGTTACGTCATGTTGAATGTTGAAGGAGAATTGTGTGATAAATCTGTTGACTAGTTCATCAAAGGATCGAATCCCTGGTTGTAATTTGGAGAACCATTCCATATAGTGAGCTCCTAAACTCTTAGGAAATAACATCATTAGGTAAGTATCCTCCTGTGCATACTCTAAACTCATTGTTCTGAATTCCCTTACATGGTCAATTGGATCCATTTTTCCATTGTACTTGTCATACTTGGGGAATTCACAATGTCTAGGGAAGGGTATCATGTCTACGCTTGGATGAAAAGGATAAGGAGAAATTTCCTGTAATGAATACCTCTTTGTGGTTCCCTTTTGCATATCCTGAATTTGTTGTTGTAAAGTTTACATTTGCAATGTTAGAGCAACCACTTGATTTGTGTCTTGCATGTTGTGTAGTTCAGTTTCATTTTTCTAGGTGTTTCCTTTAATCGATTAATGTCAAAATTTTTTAGAGGTTTTGCACCTAACTCTGCTAGCATCAAGAGGTATTTCTCAATGTCATGTTCCAAGACTTTTTCCATGAATTTGTGAAAATTTGGATCTTGTTGAGCGGTTTGTATATCCTCTTGAGTTATCTCATTGGTATCATTTTGATGGAATCTATGAAAGGGATTTTCTTCAACCATTATGTTTGGTATTTCAATTTCCTTCTCTCTAAGTTTTTGTCTTTGTAACCTTGTCAAGATCGGCATACAAGTATTCGTTATTTTCACTAAAATTTGATCTTCTGTGTTTGGATTAGTGTCAATTGGATTTTAAGAAAGTCAAATAGAGTGATATATTCTATTGATGAGACCAAGTTAAAAATATGATTATTTGTGTTTCTTTTCACGATTGTAGGATGTCAAAATCCCGATGAGGAAACTTAACTCAATAATCAATATTTGTGTTTTTGATAATTGGACACTTAGTAGTTTACAAGATCTAGGTTTAAGTTGAAAAGAATTTGGACTTGTAAGAACCTATTTTGTTTCAGGTTTAAGACACTTTCTGGACTACAAAAAAAATGTTTCTCTCTGGTAAAAATCTGAGTTTCTGATGCCAACAATCTGACAGATGTTCGTACAAGCTCTTTATTTTTCTGTTATGTGGAAGCACTATTACAGAGGGTAGAAGCACTAAAACATACTTCTGATGCACTAAAGTTAACGATAAAAGCACTATAAAATAGGGTAGAAGCGCTAAAATAGACCATGGATGCGCTATTGTATTGGTAAATTTCCTAACATTGGAAAGTTATGGTTATAGTTGGTAGAAGCACTATTAGATTTTTTAGATGCACTAAAACTGACAGCAAACACACTATTGCAAATGTGGATGCGCTAAAAGACAGCGCAGAAGCGCTAGAACAGACTATGGAGGCGCTATTATACTGGTAATTTCCTGGCACTAGTAAATTTTGGTTACAGTTGGCAGATGTACTATAGAATTTGTCAGAAGCACTAAAATAGATTGCGTACGCGCTATTTGAACTGTGGATGCACTAAAAGACAGTGTGGAAGTGCTAAAATAGAGCGTGTAAGCACTATTTTGGGACTCCATAGTGTTGCCTAATTTTCCTCTCCGTGAAGAGACTGACTTTTTTTGGTGTAATTTTCTGGATTTTTGGTATCTTGATAGGATATCTTTGTTGGTAACTCTCTGATTTTGGATGATGAGCCTAATGTTTCCAAGTTTTTCTCTACTGTAAGAATTGATTGGGCCTATTGGAATATTGTATTGTTGGGTGTGGGATGAAAGATTAACAAATGGGTCAACTATGATTATGTTTTTGTGAAAGAGCTCTTCGTTGAAAGTAAGCTTGTGAACATAAAGGCTCTAAGGAAAAATCATCAGTATATCCCTTAGCAAAGTCGTGATACCTATGGATAAAAGCTCTATGTTCCAATTTTTTTTTTCTACTTTGATACAAGAAGCGTCTTCTTTTCAAAAATTTTTTGTAGCTAAGTTGCTTCTTCGGTTTCCTAACTCTTGTTGTGAGGGATTTCTTGACAAACATTGTGGATTTACAATCCCTAGTCATAAATTTCATAGTTTGATTTTGTATTAATTTTTGTGTTTTTCTGGATGATCTTTATCTGGATTAATGATTTGAAAAACACAACAAACAATTGTAGAACAATTATTTTTAAGTCCTAGAATCTAAACAATAAGTGTATGCTCAAGAATAAAACATGATCCTTCTTGATTTCCACAAGTTTTTAACAAAGAATACACTTCAGGTAGACTCACTCTTAAGGTCAAAAAGGTCATCGTTATACTCAACAACCCACATCTTAAAATTGCGTCGACTCACACAACTGTGTCACCCCCTAGAGGGCGCCTGTGTTTTTCTCTTTTCTAGGTGCGTACTCAAAGTTAGATTTCTCGATCCCTTGAGAAAATGGTCCTTGGAAATTATATGGTGAGTGCGAGTATTACAATGTTTGGTTACTGACACAACTTGGCTTCTACACTATGGTTTGTAGATAGGGTTTCCGTGCAGTGCAGAAAATGATAAACTCCCTCAGGAGACCTCCCAACCTTTAGGACAAAGCCTTTGGGGATGGTTATCTTGCACACTACCGTCGAGTTGGACTTTCATCAACAACTCACTTTTTGATTATAGTGGGTTGGAATCCTTGGCTTTAGGCGTTCCCACTTAGGTCGTTCCCGTAGGGTGAGTACTTTTTCCCACTACGACAGGCCTACTAAAGGATTTAATAAAGCATAAATTGCATGAAAATGAAAGATGAGTTTGGAATTTTGATCACCCAGTTAAGGGGAGAGCATAGGCCTATCATCGCACAATCACAGTAATCAAGTGTTTAGTTTTAAATCCCAAATAACAATTTGCTATTCTACGTGAAGATATTGCTTCACAAAAGACATGGTGTTAATTTTAACCAAATAGCAAATGTATGATGACTACCCTAGGATTAAAATATTTTAAACCAAATGACTACCCTAGGATTGGTTCTTTTTATTCCAAATGCATCAAATAAATTTCTGGCCACGGTCATGTTAGATCCAGACAAGAAATTACATATACACTATAACAGAGGTCATAAGCGCTATTTAAATCATCAGAAGCACTGCAAAATTTGTAAGCGATGTAGAATTTGGTAGAAGCCCTTCAAAATTTTTTGGATGCGCTAAAACAAAAGTGAACATGGAACAACCAACCATCCTGAGAGCTTCAGGTGGAAGCGCTAAAATAAATTGCGGAAGCACTAAAGTTATTATCGGATGCGCTAAAATAGTCAGAAGTGCTAAAATTTTTGGTGGATATGTTAAAACAGTCAGAAGCACTAAAACTTTCACTAGAAGCACTGCGAAATCCCTCGATCGTGCTAAAAGAACACACTAGAATCACATGTACGAACACTTTTCAAAAAAAAATGTTAAAATATGGGGTTAGGGCCCCACGGTGAGCACCAAAATGTAAGTGTGGAATAAGTAATAAGTAAAACAACTAAAAAAACTTCTTAATGAAACATTATATCAAGAGAATCAACAATTAAACCAATTAAAGTACAGGAAAACTCTTGAAAGCATCTCATTGTTCCCTATCTCCAAAGATTTATTAAGCCATAGGGCTCTCAAATTTGGTGAGCGTTATGACTATTAAAATGCCAATCTAGAGAATGAGATGCTACTAAATGCAATAATCTAATCCTATATGGTGATTTCTAGATGATATGAGGAAGCTACTGTAATCTATGCTGACATGAAACTATGATGAAATAAACTATGGTGAACTATGATGCAACTATGATATTGATTCTAAAACACTATTATTGCTATTGCTAAATTATATTACTATTGCTAAGATGATTAATTGCTTGATTACTATTCCTACAGAGTAAGCTTGCACAAAGATGAGGATTTAGGATGCCTTTCCTATTTTAGAAGGCTGTATATATAGATTCACGATAGTATCCTATGACGGGGCAACACATCAAAGGCTTGGATTTGATCTGGAGGATTGAATGGTGAGAGATGAAGAACCTTGAGCTGATCATGGGAATGGTTTCTCCCCATGAAAACATCAGGCTAGATGATAGGAAGAATCAGAGGAAAGAGATTGAAGAGGATTACCTGCAAGTTTGTCTCCATAGCTTTCCCGTGAATTCCAGTTGAATTAAATTAGATGTTTTATATCTAATTTGGTAGGTGAGTGAATAGAGGAAAATTTTCCTTTATTTGAATAAATTTGATTTATTCAAGTTTTAACAAAAAATAATAATTAATTTAATAAAACAAACTATAGAATTTGTTATTAAATAAATATAGAAGAGATATGATAATTAAACAACAAAGTATTTAACCTTTTTTATTTAATTAAGATAAAATGATGTGATAATTAAATAACATAAACTATTGAAGTTTTTTATTTAATTAAAATTGACGAATAGAAGAATTTAGAATGTGAACTATATAAATAAATATTTCTATTTATTTAATAGTAGATGAAATAAAGGTTAATTAATCAAATAAGTCGTATTTAATTAATTAGATTATTCAGACCATTTTTAGGTGTATACACTCCCAGCTCCAACTCAAGTGATTTACTCAAAATAGTGCCTAGGTACCACTTGTCCTAGCTTTATAAAGGCCAAGAGAAAACTCCAAGGATGATTCCTTGACATCACTTGTATCCACTTGATTCCACCTTAGCCATCTTTCATCTCATCACAACCCACCACTACTAAGTCATAAACATAACAATCAAACATGCAAATGAGGGCCAAGTGTCCTGGGCACACTTCACTAAATTTTGGTTGGTTTAACATTGAGTTACAAGTGTAAAAATTAGCTTTTTCCATTGAAGCTCATCCTATGGAACCAAAATCCACACTTTTCCCACTCTATGATTTACTACTTGAGACCACCCACATCACCAATTAACCCCTGAGAGATAAGGAGTAAGAGTGTTTCTTGCACACCCCATTCGTGCCAAGATTCACTAGTTTGTCCACTTCAGAGTTGACTTCTCTATACATGTGGTTGATTGCAAAGTAGTCAAGCTTCCCCAATATCTCAACACCATACTCCACTTGTCCTTGCAACTTTGAATTTGAAATCTTACCCGACTTGAGGGTGCTTACCACCATAGAAGAGTCCCCCTCCACTTCAATACTTCTGAGACTTAATTCATGGAAAAATTGAAGCCCTTGTATCACCACAAGTGCAATTCTACAACATTATTCATCCCATTTGGGAGGGGAATCACCAATTCCCCTTCAATAACCCCACTTGAGTTACAAATTATGCAACCTACACCCGATCTTCCTAGATTCCCTCTTGAAGCCCCATCAAAAATCAACTTGACCCAAGATTGAGTAGGGACCTCCAAATTACTTTGGCTCGAAGATCATGCTTTCCCATTACCTCCTTACTACCAAATTTTGGTATCCTAAGGCCAAACCACCCTACTCTCAATTTCACATCCCATTTTGTGAATTCTGATTTCTGAGGATTTAGCCTTGCCACCCTATTGTTCATAATCTTAACTATGGCTACCTTTACCTTGTTTTGAAAGGATGAAAGAAACATTTCCTTACCTTAGAACATCCTCCTATTCCACTTCTTCCAGATCTCCCATAGTAGAATAGAAGGACTAATTAGCCATATACACGAGTAAATCACCTTCCTTTTTAATAGTGGCCAAGATTTGAAGAGGGACAAAATATCGTTTAGAAGTGCACCAACCCAACAAAACTTCGTGCACAACCGCCTCCAACATTCTTGGGAAAAGGGACATCCAATCAATAAATGATTTTCATATTCCTCACTTGATTTGCATCACATACCACGAAGGGCCTTGGTATCCCATTTTCCTAAACCTAGCTACTATTAAAATTATTCCCTGTATTGCAATCCAAGAGAAAGACCCTAATCCATGGAGGCATCTACTATCCCAACATAACTTCCATGGAAGTGAAATCCCCCCATCCTATTTCCCCAAAGTTGAGAAACCATCCTTTGTTTTATACTGTCTTGAACTAGAAGCATTCTAGACCACCCTATCCTTACCCTCCCAAATAATTATGGTTCTATCCTTGAGAATCAATTGTAGCCATGAAACTTTAGCAATGGGTAGATTAATCCTATTGAAGTCCTTCCATTGCCATTTTCATGTCCTGACAACACTACTAATCTCCAAGTAATCCTTGACCTCCATACCCCACCTTTGTGATAAAAGAGCTTTTGTGTGTTGTAGATCTACCAAACTATTAATAGTAGGGTAACCCCCCCAAGAGTCCTCCCAAAAGAGAGCCGAGCCAAAATCGTAAGATAAGAACTCCATTATTAGTGACCTACGTTCCGCCATGAAATTCCAAATTCTTGAGCCTTTGGGAAGGGCGACAACCATAAAAATACTATCCTCACTTTCATTCCATAGGTATTTATTTTGAAGAATTCACACCCATTTCAATTTGCGCTCTGTATACATCTTCCAAATCAACTTAGCCCCCAACGCCTTATTTTTCCTCAAGAGATCCCTTAAACCTGCACCCCCAATGTTCTTCGCTTTGCATATCTTGTCCCATGCAATTAGCACAGGCCTTTTCTTATCTACATTTCCTTTCTAGAAGAAATTTCTCATGTCCTAGTTCAAAGTCTGATACATCTCCTTGGGTAATGCTAGACAAGACAAAACATATATAGGCAACACGAAAATAACCGCTTTCAACATTATAAGCATGCCAACCCATGATAACCACTGCTCCTTTCATGAAGACATATGACTATTTAATAAATTTATACTAGGCGATCACATAATTTTCCACTATCCACACCTTTTTCTAGGGGAAATCCAAGGTATGTGCATGGCAATTATCTTGTCTTGAATCTCAAAATTCTAAGGATCTCCCGCTCTTTTCGAGGAATGGTGTGAAAAAAATACACTTTTGATTTCACTTCACTTACCTCTTAACTAGATGCTTCTGAATAGAGATCCAAAACTTCCTTGAATTGACGAGCTTCACGACACTTAGCTACTCCAAAAAGCATAGTATCATCTAAAAACTATTGATGGGTTACTATAGGTACATTGTTTGTAATTTGAATTCCTGTGAGCTACCCAATTTTTGTAGTTGCACTGAATGCCCCTCCTAGAGCCCCCACCATGATAATGAACAAGAAGGGTGAGAGAGGATCTCCATGTCTAATTCCTATATACACCTCAATGTAACCTTCTTTAGATCTATTCACAATGATTGAGAATCTGGGGCTAGCTATGCAGTTGAAAACCCAATTTATTAAATTTTTATCAAACTTGAAGGACAACACTTTGTATAAGAATCTCCAGTCCACCTAGTCATATGCTTTTTTAATTTCTAGTTTTAGTAACATGCTCTGATTTTTGGTCCTTTGAATAGAGTGAATGGCTTCTTACATGATGATGACCCCCTCCAAGAATGATTTCCCTAGTACAAACCCAAACTGCTACTCTAGATTATCTCTGGCAATTTTTTTTTCAATCTGTTTGTGGCTGCTTTTGCCATAATTTTATATAGGGCATTGCAAAGGGAAATTGGTCTAGATTTAGTTACTAAACCAAACATCTTGGAGCCCTTTACTTTCTAGCCCTTGCACCAGATATCAATCAGTGGGCTAGAATTGTTGGAATCAAGGAACACTGAGAGGGGGGGATGAATCTGTCTTCTACAAAATTTAACTTTATTAACTTGATCTTTAAACCACTTATAGCATTGAACCAAAAGAGAGATGAAAGAACACAAGGCAATCAACCACAACACCATAACACAAGGATTTTTACATGGAAACCCTATTAGGGGAAAAACCATGGTGGAGGTCAATCCACAATATGAGTATACTCAAAATAAGTGTTTACAAATGGGGAATGCACATGCATTCAAGCACACTGCCTAGAGCTCACTACTCAAATACAAAATGATTATTTCCCAAAAGAAGACTCATTGTCTTACAGTCACAGTTGGAAGACAACTGGAGTGGATGAACTATGAAATAGCATCTGCTAATGCCTGATTGTAGTTTTGGTTAAGCACATTGACAACATTCTTCACATTCTATCTAATTTTGCTCTTGAAACTTTGTTTGCTTTAATTCAAATCACCAATCTTTGTTCTACTCAAGTGAAACTGTGCACAATTGATTTATATTCCTTTTTAATTTCACAACATATCACATCACACATCAAAATGATATGAATAATTGATTATATATATATCTGCGAGTAGAGATTACATCAACTACATGTCAGCTTTAACAAAATATGAAACATGTACAAACTATCGGCTCAATCCATAAACAATTATCAATGCAAATTAAGACAATGTTAGCCAAAAAATAGTGAGGACCCAAAAAAACATGTCTCAAACACAAAACACCTTAAACAATTATGCCTGGAAGATCCACAAAACGCTACACTCATCTAGTCAGCCTTTCTACACTGTTAGACTGAAAAATCAATAAACCAGATCTTCAAACTTGCACACCAATCAATATGAGGCCCTATGATTCAAAGATAATATAGATCATACATCAAAAGACCTTCCCTGAGATCCAAATCATAAAATGATAACCAAAAATTGCATATGGATCAATGTACACAACTCTATCAGATGCCGTGTTTTGGCTTTGCTAGATAACACATATCTTTAATCTGACTTCCGGTATAGGAAAATACTGAAGTGCAAATAGGATTACTGACTAGGGTTGCCATCAATGACAACACTAGATGACTTGTGCAGTGTCTCTTGCCAAAAATCTCCCCCTTTGGCATTGATGGCAACACTTAGTGAAAAATGACTAAGTGTTGGAATCAGTACCAACATGAATACACTGCAATCCTCAAAACTTCAAATTTTTTTTTAATCAAAACTCCCCCTGAGATGAATATGACATTTTTCACTGTCCCACACTCCCCCTTTGACATCAATGGCAAAGACATGAATCCACATACCAAAAATCATACAAAATTTCTATGAACAAACTGCATATGTACAAACATGCTTTTATAACTTACATGGACTTGAATATGTCTACAAAATTTTTCTTCAACAGGCTTAAACTAGTGTCCCAACCCTTTTTGAGACTCTCTAGAATAGTCGTGTGACCACAAAACAAGTAGGTTTGCATCTCTACTTATTCAAGATTTGTCGGATCACTAACAACCATAACATCCTGTGCTTCCTTCAATGCACTAAGCATTGCCTCCATTTTAGGAGCAATTAGTCCTTTGAGCTCACATACCCTTTCAACGATTTTGTCTTTTTCATGCTTCAAACTTTTAATTTTGTCAAATAGGGATATGACTTGACCTTCTTGCTTACCAACATAAATGGTTAGAGGATCAAAGGTTTGAGAAATATCTGCTAACTGTTTCTCATATTCCTTAATTTTCTTCTTAGTGACCTCAGTGAATTTTGACAATGATAAGCATGACTTGTAGATATTTCTGCCATTAGATAATGCACCTTGAATTTTCTTTTCACAGGTAGCTAATAAGGCTTTTTCATTAACAATCATACACTTCAATCTAATGAACCTGTTTGCATCAAATTCTTTCTGGACCTTATCCTCATCTAAATTTTCAAGAGACTCAAAGTGAGTACTTGTAGAGTTGATAAGTTTCTTTAGCTGATCGGATGGAGAATCAAATGAGTCCTTGACATGTGTGGGTATGATCTTCTCCAAAATACCAGATGCAAGACTTAGTAGTTCACTGTCCTCAATGTGATATTTCAATATCTCCTCCCTTGCCTTGGCCTGAGCAAATGATGCTACCTTCATCTTCTGAATAAGGGATAGAGTGGCCAAGTTGATAGGACCTTCAACCAATTCAGGGTCAAACTCCTCTTGTTGTTCTTCTAAAAACTTCTTTATTACCTTTGTAGTGTCTCTTGCTTCCATAACAACCTCCTTTGCCCCATCCTTCTTTTCTTCAACCATAGATTCTTGCTTGGCTTTGGGAATCTCTATTTTTTCAACTTTAGGAGCTTCAGTCTCCATGGGAATTTCAGTATCTTGCATATCTAGAGGATTCATAGTGTCCTCAATTGTATCTTCTTTCACTTCTTCAATTTTTGGACTAGATGGAACATCTTCATCATGAGTTTCTTCAGAAACAATGTTATACCTATTCTTCAACAAAATTGCCTTAAGAATTTTCTTAGTGTCTTTTGCTACTTCCTCAGTCTATCTGATCATAAACTTATTCACCCTTGTTTTGCTCTTAAAATCCTTTTTAGCATCATTGAGGATTTTCTTCATTTCTTCTATTGACATTACCAGACATAGATCAAAAAGTATGCATTCTGTCATTTGTTCATCTTCAGCTCTTGCATTTACTCTCCTCATTTCTAAGACTTCATATAACCCTTTAGGTAACTCTGGCATTATTTCTATGAGAGTCATATTAAAAATATTCCAATATTTTATTGTGGCTTCTTTAAGAGTTCTTTGACCAACACTATCAAAAGTGTCATACCATTTAGAAAGTGGTTTGAGATTACCATCCTTAATTAAACATTTTTCCACTTCTTTTACAGTCATACCTAATCTATTAGTTTTCTCCTTTTTCTTTTCTTTTTCTTCACCGGAGGGCTTGTCCTTAGAGAATTTTGATGCCTTTGTGCCCTTATGCTTGATTTCCCTTACTTCTTCATCAGATTCAGTTTCTTCATCATCTTCAACAACAACATAGAATCTTGTGCTTTTATCCTTCTTCCTCTTTCCTTCTCTTCCAGATGTCTTGACTTGAGTTTTCATAGGGCTTGATTTCTTTGTAGGACCGGATGAGGGTGTAGAGATTCTTGTAGATCTAGTTCTGGTAGAGGATGTTGTTGGACTAGCTGGCTCCCCTTCTTCAACTTGTTCTCTTTTCTTCCTAGCTTCCCTCACTGCTTCAATTGATATGACGATGCTTTATGCAAAAGCTTTAACTTCCTTTCTCACCTTCTAGACTATCATAGGATTCTTTAGTTGTGTATGCACTTTCACATTATTCTATTCAAAGGTACCAAACCTTTCTTCTATCAAATCTCAAGGTTTACTCAACAAGTGTTGGGCATACAACTCCAAAATGTGTTCTTCAACCTCATATCCCATAGGCATTATCCAAACTGTTCTAGGTTTTGCTGCTTCCATCAAACACTGATCAATGTCAACCATGAAGCAAATAGTGTCCTTATATTTTTCCATAATAGATTTAGGAATCCTTTCCCTGGCTTGCATTTCACTTTGAAAGCTTTTGAAGTAACCCTAGATAGCAGTTTTCCTTGCTTTGCTATCACCAATTCTATATAAGATGTATTTGATTTGAACAACTATCGGTCTGTCACCTTCCCATTGCACTTTACCAACTCCTGGAACTTCATTCATGAAGTAGAAAAATAGACATAACAACAAACTGCCATACTTGAAAGAGTTCTTCTTGTCCTTCTTGATTTTACCAAGATTTTCAATTAGCTGGCTTTGGAGTAACTCACATAAGTCATATTCTGCATTTTCCTTGACCATTTGATAAGCTACATAAAATGCAGTACCAAATACAAAGTTATCCTGGTTGGAGTGATAGATTTTATATCCAATAACCATAGAAGAAAATTTTACATCCAATTCAATGATGTCATTAATTATCATGGCTCTTTTGTCGAAAATAGAACTGGTTGCCTCAGTGACTGTTTGGTTCTTCACAAATTTCAATGTGGGCAACCCACCAGATGAATTCAGACCAGTAACAATGCTTATAACTTCTTTTGTGATCTTGAAGGGATGACTTAACCACATGAACTTAGCATGCACTCGACTCAGTATGTACCAAACCCATTCATTTTCATCAAACATGAGAAACTTCACAATTTGTGTGAACTTCTTCTCCTCCAAAGTCTTAAATTCAAGCCTTACACAAAGATCTTCTCCCACAATGTGATTTGTGCATAGATTTAACAACCGAGAGCTTCCTAATTCCTCAACATTCACATGAATATATGCCCTAATATCTTCAATGTGCAAAACACCATACGGAATGAAAGAAAATGCACCTAATGGTTTTGTCTCAATTGATTTGAATAGGTGCCATTTGAATTTTGGGAGGGGTCTATCCTTAATATCTACAACCAACAGAGCGACCATTTCCAAAAATTTCAAGTTCACAAGTTTTACAAATAAATACCTTTCGTCGGATTAGGGTTTGTTCGCCGAATCACCTTTAGACTTGTATCTCACCAAAATTCACTTGTAGAGCTCTCCAAACTTCTTCTCGAAATGCAATGTGATGAATGAGGAATAAAAGTAACCTTTTTATCATTCACACACCTAACTTTTTATTGCAATAAATGCTTTTTCCCTAGGTCTTCCGGATACCCTTTTTTCATAGTCAGTGAAAGAAAATTCTTCTTCAGACCTTCAATTTTGCATAAATTTCCTCCATAAGTGTTCCTAAAAAAATTGTAGAACACTAATGCAGTTGATGCAGTTTGCGACATTTCGGTACCAACTACCAGCAAGTGGTTAAATTTTTTTCTTGAGAGCTCCCCCTAGGCTAGATGCCTTAAACTAATTCCCAAAGGAATTTCCAGGACCAGATTCTGGTGTGGGCTCATTTCCTGCATCAGAAACACTCTTCTTCACCTATGTCTTCTTCATTTGATTCCTGATCTCATCCGCAATAACTTTTCCTTTTCCCTTATCATCCTTTTGCATATTTTTCTCTTTGTTTACCAGACCCTTCCCACTTCTATAGAATCTTGCAATGTGATCAAATTTGTTACAATTATAGCACACAACATTTCTTTGTCCAAACCAGTTATTCCATTGATTTTCTCTTGATTTGCATTGGTTAGCAATATGGCCAAATCTATTGCAGGAATGACATCTAACATTTCTATTGAATTTTTTTTTTCATATTTCTGCATTCAATTGACTTATGACCATACTTATTGCAATTGAAACAATGACTGAAGAATGATGGACCACTTGGATTCATTCTACTTGTACATTGAGTAGCCATATGACCAAATTTATTACAAACAAAACAATATCCATTTAATTTTTGAGAATTGGGTTGTCTTACCGGATACCTTCTAGCTTTGTTCATCTGATTTCCTTGCCTAAATTTCCTTTGACCAAATCCGAAG
The DNA here is from genome assembly GCA_007258455.2 of Sequoia sempervirens. Taxonomy (NCBI): domain Eukaryota; kingdom Viridiplantae; phylum Streptophyta; class Pinopsida; order Cupressales; family Cupressaceae; genus Sequoia; species Sequoia sempervirens. The sequence goes on along the minus strand of VDFB02002863.1, from coordinate 171,349 downwards.
CTTTCTCCTTTCTCATATCCAAGGCCTTGCTTGTCACTTCCAATCTTCTGACTTTGAATCAGTTCATCAAGCTTGGTTGAGCTAATCTTGAACTTCTCCTTGTATTCATTTGTAGTAGCAAGTTCATCCATGAGAATAACAATCTGTATTTCAAGCTCTTCTTCATTATTTCTAGATTGTTGCAATTCAAGCTCCAACTGATTGAATCCATCATTAATTCTGCTATATTCTTTAGATTTTTCTTTCAAGGACTGAGTGAGATTATCTTCATTCTTCTTTCTTTCTTCAATCTCATTGGCCATCCTCATCACAATAGATTCCATCTCATGCTTTAGGACAACATTATCTCTAGTGAGCTTTTCACATTCTTCTGTCTTTTCCTTCAAGGCTTGACTTAGGTGTTCATCTTCCACGCTTTTACTCTCTTTTTGCTTGAGTTGATTACAAAGCTCCGTTCTCTTTTCCATGGACTTATTGATTTTTTCTTTCAATGATTGAATGAATTTCTTAGCATTCATGAGGCTTGCTTTTAGTTCTTGGACTTCAGATTTGGACTAACAAGATCATCTAGTGCCACCAAAAGTTGTTGATGAAGACTGCTGGAATCCATTGAATCACCTTCTCGGATCTTCCCCAAGCTTTTAAACTTCTTCTGAGGAACTAGGCTTTGATACCAATTGTTGGAATCAAGGAATGCTAAGAGGGGAAGGGTGAATCAATGTTCTACAAAATTTAACTTTATTAACTTGATCTTTAAACCACTTATAGCATTGAACCAAAAGAGAGATGAAAGAATACAAGGCAATCAGCCACAACACCATAACACAAGGATTTTTACATGGAAACCCTGTTAGGGGAAAAACCATGGTGGAGGTCAATCCACAATATGAGTATACTCAAAATAAGTGTTTACAAATGGGGAATGCACATGCATTCAGGCACATTGCCTAGAGCTCACTGCTCAAATACAAAAGGCTTACTTCCCAAAAGAAGACTCAGTGTCTTACAGTCACAGTTGGAAGACAACAAGAGTGGGTGAACTATGAAATAGCATCTGCTAATGCCTGATTATAGTTCTAGTTAAGCACATTAACAACATTCTTCACATTTTTTCTAATTCTGCTCTTGAAACTCTGTCTGCTTTAATTCGAATCAACAATCTTTGTTCTGCTCAAGTGAAACTGCGCACAATCGATCTATATTCCTTTTGAATTTCACAACATATCACATCACACATCAAAATGATATGAATAATTGATTATATATATCTATGACTAGAGATTACATCAACTACATGTCGGCTTTAACAAAATATGAAACATGTACAAATTGTTGGCTCAATCCATAAATAAGATATATATAATTGATTATTCATATCATTTTGATGTGTGATGTGATATGTTGTGAAAGTTAGAAGGAATATAGATCCACGACTAGAGATTACATCAACTACATGTTGGCTTTAACAAAATATGAAACATGTACAAATTTTCAGCTCAATCCATAAACAATTACTAATGCGAATCAAGACAATGTTAGACAAAACATAGTGAGAACCAAAAACAACATGTTTTGAACATGAAACACCTTAAATAATTATGCCTCGAAGATCCACGACATGCTACACTCATCTAGTTGGCCTTTCTGCACTGTTAGACTGAAAATCAATAAACTAGATTTTCAAACTTGCACACCAATCAATACGAGGCCCTATGATTCAAAGATAAGATAGCTCATACATCAAAAGACCTTCCCTAAGATTCCAATCACAAAATGATATAACCAAAAATTGCATATGGATCAATGTATACAACTCTATCGGATGCCTTGTTTTAGCTTTGCTAGATAACACATATCTTCAATCTGACTTCCGGTATAGGAAAATACTAAAGTGCGGATAGGATTACTGACTAGGGTTGCCATCAATGACAACACTAGATGACTTGTGCAGTGTCTCTTTCCAACAAGAATATCTTGATCCTTTAGCCATATGTTCTCAAATTTAATGGGGCACCTCACAGGTCTCTTTTCTCCCATTATTTCCAATTTAATGGGATAGTGATATGACCTTGATTGGGATAAAATATTGCCTTCAAGGGTGAATGAAAAAGTTCCCAAGTCACTTTTAAAGAAAAATCTATCTATTTTTTTTTTGCAATTTGGCTGAAACCCATCCTCCTATTCGTCCATGTATATTTTCCATTTACCAACTGAGTTTCAAACAACTCATTTCCCCTTACAAAATTCTCAAATTCCACTTGGTACTGGTACTTCCTTTGAATACCCCATCTTGTCCTCACTGTGTAGTATCACATCGAAATCTCCCCCTAAAATGTAGTGCTGAAGGGATGCCCTGCAATAGAAAGCACTGAGCTCTACCCCTAAATCCCTCTTTTGGATGTAACTTGAGGGACCATATATATTAATTAATGTGAACACCAGATTTGAAGATAAACTTCTCACCTTACATGCAATCTAGTTGCTATTTCCCACTAGTTTTTCTAAGTAGACTACTTGTGGTCTCCATATCATAAGCAATCCCTTGAAATCCCCTCAAGCTTCCACATGCTCAACATTCCACACTCTACATTCTTTTTAAACACTTCTACTTCTTCATTGTATAATTTAATCTCTTGAATCATGAAGACGTTAGCTTTTGATGTCTCCATGTAGCGCCTTATAAGGCACTTTTTGTTAGGGGAATTTAAGCCTCTAATATTCTAGAATGATATTATCCTCATTGCTCCCCAGGAAGGGTACCACCCTTCATTGATCTTAGCATCATGGTGAGTTCCTGCTAGCCTTCTGCATCACCATCCATAGCCCTTTTTTCTATGTTTGACAACCTACCTTTCCTCCTACCATCCCCACAATTGAGAGACTTCCTAGCTTTGTTTCTTGCTTTTAACCCCATTTCCCTTGAGTCACTGGGGTGGTAGAGGGATTGGCCTTATCTTCCAGAGAAACATCCTTTTCCTCCATCTCCCATACCCCACCCTCTTTTGTAAGATTACAATCCTTTAGAACAAGTTCCTCCCTACTATTGCCAACACCATCACCTAGTTTTGAGTTTTCTTATTCTTCCTCTATGAGAGATGCTTGGCTCATTAGTTCATATCCCACACCCATTATTTCCTCTAGGCCCAAAACTTCCTCCCTAGTCCCCTCTTCTTCTGGGTTTCATAACAACTATAATACCCCATCAAAATTCTCCGTTGTAGCCAAAGATTCCTCCTCTACATTCTCTTGATCCATATTCTCTTGCAAGGTAGCCTATTCTATTTCCTGATCGTGGCTTACTCCATTCATTGGGGTTGTACCATTATTCATAGCTCCATTATTTGGCTTTGAGGCCTTCTTCATGGTATCATATTTAGAAAAGTTGGGGACCTTTCTTGCTGAAAGATCCCAATCTATGACCTAGACCCACTTACCCTCCTTTATGACAATCTTCAATTCTTCTAGGCGCTCACTACTTGAGCTTATTCTACACAAATTCTCACCTGACCCTTCAGTTCTCCATGTAGTAAGGATCTATCTACCCTGATTAAAGTGTCCGATAGATTCCCTATTAGACTTAGGGCCTCCTCATCCCAATATTTTGAGGGTAAGTTGTGCAAATTTACCCATGCTTTTATTCTATCCATTTCATGCATGTGGGGATTAAAATTTGGTACCCATTCTTTAATATAAAACCCTACCCCGTCCATTTGCAACAATGTTTCAAACATGATGCTTTGATTCAAATGTGGCGATGGACATATAATAAAAAGAAAATTATAGGACAAAAATGTGATGCATACCTCTTTGGCCCATTGATTTCCCCACCAGTCCACCATCTTTTTCGTTGAACATCCACCTCCACCCCACTTTGTGAAGAAATAACACTACTTCAACATATCTATAGAGTTTCTTAAGGTTTTATTAGGGATGACCATCACCTTACCCTTTCTTCCCATCTCATTGAGAATAATCTATGTATGCACATAAAATGGATATAATAGAAAGATGCATAAAAATAGCTTGAATCAAACCAAAATGTATGCAAACCTCAAAAGAAATCAAATACATGTAAATCTGAAAATATTGAATGTGAAATGATGAAAATAGGATGGTTCCACCTTTTAGGAGATGGAACATAAAGAAAAGGGGATTAGGGTTCCTTTCCACCTATTTCCTTCAAGTTTCATTCAAGGAAACCTTAGAGATCTCAATCTAGGGATGGAAATGAGGGGATGAGATCTGCAATAAGGTGTACTAGGGGTGTGATTAAAGATTAAAAGGGGGTTCACCACCAAGCAAAGGCTTGGAAATAAAGAAATGCAATGATATGTAAACCTAACTATGCAACCTAAGATAAGAAACTAAAAATCAAAAGAATGAATCGAGAAAGGACATAAGGGCACCTAGAAAACTGAAGAAGCTCAGAACAAGGTCTACACTCCTGAAAATATGACTTTTATTACATACTGGGACTGATATGCAATAGGTGTGATTTAGTCCCAGTTTAGGGTTTCAGACCAAAACCGAGATCTAGAACTGCTAAACTAGGATCTATAGAAAATACTTGAAATTTGGTATACTGGGACTCATATGCCACAAGTGGATATTTAGTCTCAATATCAGGATTGATCTGAAACTTTGATATCCTCTAATTTTCTCTTGTAGCTTCTCTCCTGTCAAATCTCCAAGTCTGAAACACTGAATTCTGCTCTGTAGATGACTTTCTATGATCTTGCAATGTAGATGACAACCTTGACAACTTTGTAACTTTGACAACTCTTCTCCAATCTTGCTCTTCAATGGCTTCTCAACCTAAATTTGTAAATCACACATCAAAGAGAGGGAAAAATGTTGTTTTGTTAGTTGATAGGGGTTTTCCTTGGTCAAACCCCGTTCTGGTAATCAAACCTTAAAATGAAATCAAATAGAATGAAGGAATGATTAATGAACAAATAAGCTATGTTGCAACTCACCAAACCCTTGGAATAAAGGCTGCAATTTTGTAGGTAATGGATAGCATGAATGTAGATCTCGACTCTTGATTGAATGCTATGGATCTTGACTTGAATGCTTGCTTGAATCATAAGAACCTACATCATAAATGTTAGCTAAAAAATAAACATGATGCATGATGACTTTGACATGATGCTTGAATCTTGAATGTAGCCCCAAAATGCTTGACAATCAACTCTTGAATGCTCTTGTGATCATAAACTTGCTATAGGAATGTTCTCTTGAAAATCTTAGGAGAAATTATGTGAAATAACCTTGTATTATACTTGTTTATGCCAAATTTCCTGAAATACAACACTACAAGGCGACATCGCATCTAGGAGAATAAAATCCTGCAAAGTATTTGAATTTAAAATAGGTCCAAGCTAAGTGGGACTCATACGCTAGTTGGGGCATATGAGTCCCAGTAGGCTAAGCTCAGGACATAAATTTTAAGAAATGTTTAGTTTAATGCTAAATTCAAGTTTATGCCCTGAAACTTAGGTGGGACCCATATGCCCAAGGTGGTGTATGAGTCTCAGATCACTAAATCTGGGCCATACAAACCAAAATCATTAAATTATGAGTGGTCATTTGATATGTGTCGAGAATATCCTCAGAAAGATGCATTAAATAAGGATTGTGGATGCAAAATAGGACTAAATAAGGCATAAAGAATCCCAATTTTAGCAGGGAGGGCCCAAACAAGTGTGAAAATGTAAGGAGACACATTTTCCTATACTACAAAATGTATTATGTTAAGTTGTTGAAGATTTGAATATGGTTGCTCATGAATCCAATAGCATAATAGTAGCATAAAATATGTTCATATCAAAATGAGATGGGAGGCGTCTTCTTTATAGATAGCCAATTTCAAATGAAGGGATAGGATTGAAATATGAAGAATGATGTTGATAAATGGATGGGATTGCTTACAAGCAAAGAGAAATAGGGTTAGCGCAAAAATAAGGTTTAGTTAAGGATGGACAGTGGAGATTAAAAGGTGATAAACCCTTATCAAGGGTGGAGGTTAATTGAGATATGAAGAGATAAGAATGGCATAGATAAAGAGGTTGGCACAAAAAAAGAGGATGCTAGAGTAAACTAAATAATTATAAAATTATTTAAATTAGGAGGGAAAGTGAATAATTAAATAATTTAAAATAATTATTTAATTATAGAAGGAGAGGGAAAAGTTGAATTTTGATTAAAATAATTGAAAAAAAAATATTTAATTAAAAAGTGGAGGAAAAGGATAAAATATTAAATAATTAAACATAATTATTTAATATTGCAGGGAAAGTGGGAAATAATTAAATAAATAAGATTTATTTAATTATTAAAGAAAAAGCTAATGAATAATTAAATAATTAAAGTAATTATTTAACTATAGAAGGAAAATGGGAAATGAATAATTAAATAAATATAAATCTATTTAATTATAGAGGAAAAATCTTAATTAGTGACATAATTAAATAAATAAAATTTATTTAATTAATCAAGGGAAGAAATAAGGAGAAAATGAATTAATTAAATAATTAAGCATTATTTAATTAATAGAGAAATATGACCTAAGGCAATAATTAAATAATTAAGATTATTCAATTATGCAAGTAGGAGGAATTGATGTGAAATGTTGGATTCGTAGGAAAAGGACAATTTTCAGTGTCTACACAATCCCTTTGCTAGTGACCACACAAGCTCTTCTCGCATTAGGCTTCTCCTACACACCAAATTCCTTTTGCATCTCATGATTCTCTTCCCTCGAATTTTGCTCTGTGTTTACTCTTCTTGTGTTCACTTTAGTGACATAGTGGGGGCCTTGTCTAGTTTGTCCACCGACCACTAAGTGCATCCCTAGATTCCTTGTCATAAGGATCCCCTGCCAATAGTTAGATTGAGCCACCACCATTTCTCTCTTTCTTTGCCTCATCCACCCATTCTAGTCCCCCCATGTAGTCTCCATGAGGGGGGGCTTGAAAAAATTGAATGACCTCCTCCTCAAAGGATTTTGATCATGCCAATACTGTGGCAGAGCATGTACTCTCCACTTATCTGCACTGGGTTGGTGCCAAGATATCCCCCTCGGGTTCTCAACCCAAATGTGATCTTGATTCTTAAGGTAAGGCCAAGATATAGCTCGATCCTCCCTTCAATTTTGATGATCATGGTCCCTTCTACCCAACAAGATTGCATTCGCTCCCATGGCATGTTGATCACCCAGGACATCCCAACCTGTCAACTTGCTAAACCTACATTTGCACTAGCCCTTTCTACCTCTAGGCACTTCTTCACCGTAATATTGACCCTTTGCTACAACTTGTGTAATAGTCATTCCTTCTCTACAAGCTCTGCTCATGAACTTGCTCTAACAACCATTTTTAATTTCCTTTCTTTGTATATATGTTATAATAGTAAATAAAAATAAATAATTTTAAGTGGTGTTATATTCAAATTAATATAAAATTTTTAATATGTAAGAAATTTAATTTATAAACCCCCCAAAAAAAAAGATATGCGACAGATTTAAGCATTATAATAAAAATAGATTTACAAATTTTTAAATATTAATTATTTTATTTTTAAATAAAAATAATTAATAAAGAAATATGTTTTAAATTTAAATATTCTAATAGTATCAAGATTGAGATACACATGGATTGATTGGATTAATATTGTAACTATTTTTCTTCATCTTATTTAAGTCATATATGATATACTTTTATGTATCAAATGTTTTTGTTATTTTCTATCTAAAATAATTTTAGATTAATCTATTGTAGTATAGGAAATTGTATACCAGGTTACCATTTCACACTATGTTTGGGTCCCTTAATTTATTGGACTTAATTAAGCTTCTAATTTTTCAAATTATACATTCTAAAGCCTTATTTTTACCATTTTGTGAAAGGAGAACCGACATTAAATAAATGCATTTAATATTTAAATTGCCATGGAACATGTGTCTTCGAAACATAGGCTAGGACCCATTCACCCATGGCCTTTATATCTAGGACCTAATTTAAAATATGTTTTTAGTAGTCTGTAATGATCCAAATTCAAATTGTAAGTGTCGGCTTTTGGAATCTAATTTTCAGGAAATTAGATAAACACCTATAAAGACAATCTTTTTTTATTTTGAAACCCATCTAGAATTAAGGAAAATTTTAAGAGAAAATATTATTTTCAAGAACATTCAAGAGTAGGATTATCAATCATTGTAGCAGTAATCAAGATCCTATAATACTAAAGTTTATGTGTGTTCATGTTGTCTTATGAAGGCTAACATGCATTCAATCAAATCAAGCAAGCACGATCCAATTCCTTTGAAGAGATGTGTATGACTTTAGTCCTTCAAGGAAGCCATTGAAGAGTGGTGAGTTGTAACAAATGTTCATTCACCATTTCCTTCCCTTTCATTATCTTTTTATCAAGGTTTAATTACCAAACTGGGGTTTGACCAAGGTAAACCCCCGTATAAACAAAACAAACATTTTCCTTATTTGTGTATGTGCAGATTATAAGTTGTGGAAAGATTGAAGAGATCTCACAGAGAAAATTTATTTTGTTGCATTTTATGTCATCATTCTTGCCAAGACACAAAAACTAAGTTGCAAAATTCATTTCTGACATTCTGACAGTGGGACCTGTGGCAAACAAAAACTTAGATTTGACACCAGAGGAGCCAGAAAGTTTATTAGGACCCGTGTACAAAGACCCATTCATCCATGGGAGAATGAGTCCATGTAGGCATATCTTCTTCATCAACAATAGGAATAGGGATCTAACTGTAGTGTCCCATGTTTCTCTTACATCTGTTTCCTTAGGGTTTCCCACCACTTGAGTGAGTGATCCTATTATAAATTCTTCTTCTTCTATATTTTTAGGATACAACCCTGTATCTGACACTTCTTCCACTATTGGCTACATCATTGGATCTCCTTTGGATCATTTGTCCTTAAACTATTTCATCTTAGTAGTCCATTTCTCAAGATGCTCCTTAACTTCTTCTTTAGTTAGGTCAGGGCCTTCCTCTACAATTATAGTAGTCCCTCCCAAGGCTTGTATCATTGTTGTCATATTGATCAAGGCTGGAGAAGTAAATATATCTACTGCCTTTTGTGATGCAGACCATGTGTATTAGCATGTACTTGTGTTCTCCTTCTCACATCCTCACCAATCAAAGGATGAGCTCTTGGAGTTTTTGTGGAAGAAAATTCCGCCTTTGGTGTTTTCATTACATTGTCTGGAGTGGCCATAGTTTTCATGTGCAAGCTAGCTGGTCGTGACACCATTGTAATTCCTTGGCTTGAAGTATTGGGAGCATCCTCCCCACCTTACTTAGCTTCCCTTGTTTCTACAACCTTTATTTTCTTTTCAATATTCCCACCATACCCCAATTAATTTACCAACTTTTTATTCCTCTTGACATTGCGTGGGTACGTGGGTGTTATCCTAGCTTCCTTCATTTTTTATGACTTAACCATCAATCTAGTATTGAGTATACATCAATACCTGCTTAGAAATTTCTTCAATGGTACTACCTCCTTCTATGTATAATCTGGGTTTGGGATGGGCTCATCAAAAAATTTATTTGAACCATAAATTGGATTCAACACCTCTCCATTATTAGTATCCAATTGTTCTGAAACATCATTAATTCTGAGAACCTTTATTGCTCTTAATGACAACCTCTTGTATGACCTCTTCCTCATATCATGATCATAATCACAATTATGCCAAAAATCCTCCAGATGATAAACACGAGTATGTACTTCTTGCTTATTTTCTTGACGAGGCTCTCCACCGAATCATAGTTTTCCCTCCAAAGTGTAAAAAAATCTAACCCATAGAGTTTTAACTCATCCTTGCACATCTTGGCATTTTTGACTGTAATGCATTTATAATTCCCAATGGTGATAGGGAATCTAACATATCCTTTTTTATTGACTTGTGAAAAAAGAGCATGAGATGATTGCACCTTTCTCGCAAGTTCGAGCAACAACCTTTTGTTTGTTGGGTACCTAGATAGCATGAAGAGGTACTCTATAAATCCTGCCACCCTGATGTAGGTGAAAGTAGGAAATTGAATATACCATCCCCCAACAAACCGGATGACACTTTGTGCTTCAAGAGATAATCTCTTGGCTTTGTCCCCTTCCATCAACCTCACTAGTTTCATAGAAAACACATCATTTACCTTCCAATAATGCTCTCGGTATTGGTAAATAGTAATCTAAGGCAAATAAATATAAATAAAATGATTCACTGGTTCTCTACCCAAGGTACTTGCTGTTCAATCCTTGTATATTTTCCCATAGGGCACAAGAATAAATGACATATGAAGACATGGCGAACCAATGGGTGTCTGTGTGTTAGTATTTGTTCACATAGCTTATCACTGATAAAATTTCCCCAATGAATCTGCATAAGGCCTTCCATCATTTTTATTGTAATATCAAACATCTAGGGTTTGAATTTGCTAGCATCTTTGCATCCAACTATCCTGCTCAATAGGGTTATCATGTCTTGAACCTCCTGAATAAATGATGACCTCAGGATTTGCTTTGTTAACTTTGTTGATTTCTCTTGGAACAATGTCAAAATCATAAACTTCCTGTTTTGTTCTTCTACGTCTAGGTACATGCTATGGCAAGGACCTACATATCTAGTGTACTCATCTTTTTGGACATAGGGATTCCAAATATGTACACAATGCCCTCTATCGAGAAGTCTTCATATACTCTTCCTTATTTCTCAACGACCCTCTTGTTTAGGTCATACCATCTCATGCATTCAATAGCAGCTCAGGGGCATCCATCGTTAACGAGAACCCTCCTGCTAAATGTAGTCCACTTACTAACAATATTTTTGGTGCATTGAGAGGCACCTTCCTGTTGAATCCTAGTAGTGAACTCATACTCGTTGAATCCTCCTAGATAGTTATCTATAACCATTCCATGAATTGATACAACTTGTGAGGCAAGGAATTCAAATTCCTCATTAATTTTATTCCTTCTGGAAGTGCTCATATCTCTCTTAATTTCTTGCATTATTAGCAAATATGTACTCTATGTGAGAGTTAGGGCTAAATTTAATAATACATTTTCAATAATTCATGAAAATTCTTTACTCATGACATTTACAGTAAGAAATTAGGTTAAATTCTTTAGAAATGACTAGTGCCTTAACAACCTAACCAGAGGTAATGCTATTTAACTAGATCCATGCATGCACAAAAAAAATAGAATTCAATTACCAAAAGAGTACCTAGTTTCACTAATAATGTGATTGAATATATGTAGGTTCAAACCTTGGTAGCCGTGTTCTTCAACATTCTGAAACTTACCCTTCTTTGCAAGCCACAATCTTGGTTTTAATTCTTTGATATCCTTACAAATCAATGGTCTGGCATAAGGTAGTGTGTTATGGAAGCAACTGCATGCTCAAGGTGGTGCCAAGTATGTGTGTTATTTTCCACCTTCATTAATTACCCTGAATAAAGGTGTAATCATGGTGGATTAGGGTTTAAATTACAAACTCCTTGATTCCTGTGCAAGGGCCCACCTTTGAGAGGAAAGAAACACAGGTGGCCAATGTGACACGCTTGTGTGTCATTTTAATTCTTATGGGGCTAAAGGTCTTAGAGGAAGCTTCCAACTTGGATGCTAAATGGTTGAGGTGATCCCATAATAGTGGTTTACAATTTTTGGCCAAACTGGACACTGAAAATTATTATTTTTAACTAAATCTTCACATTCGGGCACCTATAGTGGCTAAACTATGAGGAATTTGAAGATGGTGCAAACTAGAGACCAATTTGGTTTGAAATGAACTTTATGCAAAAAAAATTCGGTCCCCAGTTTTGAAGAAAAGAAAAGCCACTACGAGTTAATCGAGAGGAAAGCGGACTGTCACAGACACTTAGGTTAAACACCAAGGTGAAAACTCTGGAGTGCAATGACTACTCTGAGGAAAAACTACGAAGGAAGATTCACTATCCTTAGAGCAGCAACACCCGATACCCAAAGCGTGCATTCAGTTGGTTAATGAGTTGAGAAAATATTTTACACCAAGCACTCCAAGTGCCAGGAACACAAACTTTAGTGAGGCGAGTAGATCAGACATCATTATTTTACCATCTCCTTCAAGCAACACAGACAATGAAAGGGAAAAGGAAGGGAAAAACAATAGAAAGGGGTCACATTTTGTGAGAGGAAAATAGGGCATATTGTGAGACTACACAGCACACCTTCCCTTAGACTCTCCATCAATATTTATATCTCATTATATCTTTATCTCTATCTCTTATTCCTTCATCTCTCTCTCTCTCTATATATATATATATATCCCTCTCTACCTCTATATATCACATCTATACGCTATCTTTCTCTCTCCAGCTCCCCTCTTTCATTTGTCTCCCTCTTTTCTATCTTTATTCTCCCTTTTCCCTCTTTCCTCTCCTTCCATCTCTCCATCTATATATTTATCTCTCTATCTTTTCTTTTGTCTCTCTCTCTCCTCCTCACCCCTCTATCTTCCCATGTTATATCTATTTCCTATCTTTTCTTTCTATCTCCATCTCTCCCTCTTTCTATCTCTATCTCTCCTCTCTCTTCCTCTCTCCCCATCACTCCTCTTTCCCTTATCTCTCTGCTTCTCTCTCCTATCTCCACTATTTCCTCCTTCCTCTCCTTCCCTCTATATATTTATACATAACTATCACCCCCTCTCTCTCTCATGCATACACACACACACACTCCCTATTTCTCCCTCCCTATCTCTACCTCTATCTCTATATCTATCACTTTTCATCTCTATCTCTATCTCCCCACTGCTTATTCTTCCATCCTCCTCTATCTTTTCTCTCATTCTCCTCTACCCTATATATTTCCCTCTCTACCTCTCTCTCTATATCCTTCCTATCATATATATCTATCTTTATCTCTCTCATTTCCTCTCCTCTCTTCCATCTATCTATCTATATATATTTGTTCTCCCCCACCTCTCTCTCTCTCTCTTTATATCTCCCTCTCTCTCCATATCCTTCCTCCTCCATCTCCATCTCCACCATTTCCATTTATTACCCATCCTCTATCTTCCTCTCTATCTCTATCCCTTACCCTCTATCTCTCCTCTCTCTCGCTCTCCCCTATTCTCTCTCTCTCTCTCTCTCTCTCTCTCTCTCTCTCTCCATCCCTATCTCTCTATTGTAAAATACTTAAGGCCTATTGGATTTATGGGCTTCTAGATTATTTTCTTAGGTTAGGAGGTTTTGTTTTAGTTAAGTTTGGATCCTTGTAAGTGGATGCATAATTGAATTGAAGCTATCAATTTTGCATTAAGAAATTTGTTGCACAAACATCATTTTCTAAATGGCCTACTAATTGACCTCATATATATTGCACAGATGTATGCAAAAAATAGACATAATTTTCCCTAATTGACCTTCCACACATTTTCAACGTATCCTTTGCACACCAAAATATGATTGCCAATATTTAAAATATATATGCTAGCTATTCTGTAACTGATTATCATTTGATTTAGAAATTTTATTCATTCCATAAACCCACTTTCTTTTCCCCTCTTTCCTTAAAATATTTTAATGAAAACACTCTGAAAACAATTTAAATAAAATCATTTCATTTTAAAAAAAAATCACCTTAATCCTTATCGAAGCTAATATAAATTGAGCTTATTTTACTATTTCTGTTGGAATAAACTATAATTTCTCCTAGTTTGTGAGGCTACGATGGAGAAAAATAGGGGATTAAATTGTTATTTACATTTGCATGAATAATCTTGCATGAAGCGGTTGCTGTTGTAACTGCAAATAGGTTATAAATTAGTTAAGTTTTCCTTTAGTTAAATTTCAATTAGACATTAGTTTGCATGTCCTAAAATTGTCTTGTAAACTCCGAACTCCGAACTCCATTATAAAAAGGAGGTCAATTAAGGAGGTTAATGTAATTGGTTTTAATTAAGAAATAGAAGTTGTGCAGCATCACACATTGGACAAATGATACATGTTAATATTTTGTGTTTGTTGTGTTTCTGTATATTTCTGTCTTTGCTCCAACCCTTCAAATTGGTATCAGAGCCAAGTTGGAGAAGATCATGAAAAGATCAGGGCAGAGTTGAAGTTTGAAAAAAATCTGTCATTGTTCGCTCAACCAAGCACAAAGAAGATAAGTTTATGCTGCTATGTAATTTGTTGTAGATTGCTTGATTTAATGGTTGAAGATAAAAGACAGAGCAATGTTTTGAAAGAAGTGGAAGCGCTTTTGAAATCAAACAAAAGGCTAATTGTAGCTGCAGCTATAAGAAGAGATCGTTGGAAAGGACTTCCACCATGCCAAAAAGAAGGCTCGCAAGACAAAGGAGTCTATATGCAAATTCAAGAAGCCGTTTAGCCCAACATTAAAGAAGACTGCAGAGATTTCTGTTGTTCAAAGTTTTCTGCTCTCAAACTATTAAATTTACAAAAGAAGGATAAGGAGCTGCTGTGTAGAGAAGAGTGTAGAGAGTTCGCAGCAGAAGCCGCCAACCAAGGAGAGTTACAGTTTAAAGTCACTGAAGGCTAATCTAAAAAGTAAGTTGTAGTGTTTTATTTTGCTATTGTTAAGGGGGAAATCTAGTTGTTTAAATTGCAAATCACAGTCAAAGTAAAGGAGATGGGAAAAGAAGTCACCAAAAAACAATTGCTCGATTGCTGTAGCAAGTTAATTTTTTTTTCAAGTTTGGTTGAAGAAATTGACAAAGAAAAGAAGAAATCGCTGTAGCAGAATCAGGTGAGTTTAATCATTTGTTTCAATGGAAAAAGTTGGCAAACGGGTAAAGTAAGAGAGGGATGTTTTGGAGGAAGAACTGATGGAAATTCAGAAATCTAATTTAAAATTGGTAGCAAATTTGAAAGAGTTTGAAAAAGAAAGATATGAGAATTTGTGTGAAATTGAGAATCTTGAAAATGAATTGAGCAATGTTAAAAGAATGAATGAAGATTTAGAAGAAAAATTAAAGTTGTTTGATGAGATCAAGAAAAAGAATGAAGATTTCGAAGAAAAGTTAAAATTGTTAGAAGAAGAAAATGGTTTGCAAAAGATGGAAATAACAAAATTGAAAGAAGAGAATGAATGTTTAAAGTCAAAGCCATCAGTATGTGATGCTTCATGTGGTACTGCAGACTTGTGTAGTTCAGTTAATAAATCAGTTGATTTTACGTGATATAGTTAAAGATATTTTTGCAAAAGAATGTAAAGATGAAGATGAAAATGTGTCTACAAATCGTGTTAATTGTCATGAAAAAAATGTTGGTTTGAGAATAATGAAAAGAATGGGATACAATGGACAAGGATTAGGAAAGCACGAGTAAGGAATCAAAGAGCTGATTGAACCTATTATGAGACCAAAATTTGAAGGTCTTGGGTATATTGCAAGTAAAGGAAATGATACATGTACAAGAAAATTTGTTCAAGAAATGCATTGTATTCAGTATTCCAATTGTAATAGGGAAGGTCATAGAAAAGAAATGTGTTGGAATCTACATCCATGTAGCATCTGCTGTTTGAAGAACCATTCAAAAAGGACATGTTGGAATAGAAAATGGAATGAATCTATGATAGGTTGCATGAAATTGGATTGTGGATGGAGTTTTGGATTTAATTGGCAACAAGTTACAGGTAAGTTGAAAAAGTTATTCAAGTGTAAATCTTCATATGGCAAAGAAGATAACAATCAAGAGAGATTTGTTTATCTTGTAGGACGTCATGAAAAATGGAAAGCTATAGATAGTGAGAGGACTTCCAGTATGAAGTTCTGAAGATTTGAAGATCAAAGTTTGAAGGATTGTCACAACAGTTGGAAAGAATTGGTGACTCTTGATAGTAAGAAGATTCGTAGATCTTGAAGATAGTTTGAAGATATCATTTGAGTAAGTCTGAAGACTTATTTACAACCACCAGAAAGAAAAAAAATTTGAGAATGGTGAATGCTGAAGCATGTGAGGTCGAAATTAAAGGGGAGTGTTGGAATAACTATAATTTCTCCTAGTTTGTGAGGCTATGGTGGAGAAAATTAGGGGATTAAACTGTTGTTTAAATTTGCATGAATAATCTTGCATGAAGCAGTTGCTGTTCTAACTGCAAATAAGTTAGAAATTAGTTAAGTTTTCCTTCAGTTAAACTTCAATTAGACATTAGTTTGCATGTCTTAAAATTTTCTTGTAAACTCCCAACTCCATTATAAAAAGGAGAGGAGGTTAATGTAATTGGTTTTAATTAAGAAATAGAAGTTGTGCAGCAGCACACATTGAACAAATGATGTGTTAATATTTTATGTTTGTTGTGTTTCTGTATATTTCTGTCTTTGCTCCAACCCTTCAATTTCCACCATCTATCACATACGTCTAAATGACAAACGGCATAATGTTTTAATGAAAAAGACCCAACAATTTCAAAAAGTTGTGCTAGCCGTTGATAGTTTGGAGATTAGATGAGTTTGAATAGTGCTACAGGATTGATGGCATCTCTACATCAGCTTTGATCTCACCAATGACACGATGGCGAAGGGAAAGAAGATTTAAAAGCATGAAAACGATGCGCTATTGGCTTGAGGAGTTGGGTTGGAGTCCACGCCTTTGATTTCTCTTATTCTTTGTTATGCTCTTTTTTATTATAGTACAAAAGCCAACCAGAAAGCTACTCACATAATTACCTATCCTCATGTTTCTTGGGAACTGACTGTACAAAATTCAATGAGCCCGACTGAGTTAAATGCCTCTACCAATCTAACAGAGGAATACTTTATCTAACCAAGAATAAGTATGACATGGGAATCATAGCCCTGGACTTTCCCATAAAACCATAGCATAATGCCACATTTCATTGCTTTGTCTCAAACATTGCCACCAATACCATGGGTAGAAAGTATATGCATAATCCCACCTCGACTCTCTGCGAAATTGTTATCACGTTTCTACCCTTTCTTATTTGCATCGTGATTTGTACGGTCAGTATAAAGTAAGTGTCAGTATGGTGATCAGTTTAGATGAAGTAGTCGTTACTTGGAAATTCTTCCTTAGTTGCGTGTCCATTGTTAGCGCTTGCAATATAGAGAATGTGTTGAGCTAAGCTTGGTAGAGACAAGAATGTTTATGCTCAATAGGCATATGGGTGCTAGTCTCCAATATTCTATCACTGATCCATCTTACTTCAAGTCATGTTCATTTTCTTAAAAAACTTTTTCTTGGGTACTGTAGTTGGAAAAATGAAGATTCCCATTATCACCAATGTACTATCCATTGTATCAAAATCATCTATTTATAATTTTGTAAAATTGGAATGCATGGAATGGTATTACAGTTTGGGGAAGTGTGCTTCATATGTGAGTCAAAGGTTGATTTTATTCTATTGGGTATCAGAATCAAATTTATCATGATCAGAAAGCTCAATGTCATAGATCAATGATATCAATTGGCATGACTATAATTCATTGATAATATAAAATTAACGGATTAGAATACTCGTTCTCAAACACAACTGACATTACACAATTATACACAACTATAGAAGCTTAAAATAGGAACTCTATAATAATCACGGACACCCTGTAACTACCTTCCATTGACAAACCGCTAATATTTGCACCAATTACTTTGACAACAACTACAACTATATTTATTGAAAACATACTAAAAATTAGAATCTAATGTTGACATTGCAACTTATTCTTTAACCACTAAAATTAAACTATAATATAGAATAAAAAATTATGAGAACATGCTCATTCATTGGGGTTGTAATGATCTTACTCCATGCAATCAACTTCAAAGCTATGATAAACTAAATAAATGGCTGAAATAAACATAGATGAAATGATACCTCTTTGTCTTTTAATGTTCTAGTGTTTCTATCTTTAATCCTTCTTGCTAGTTTCTTTCACATGAATTCTCTTTCTCACTCAAATAAAATGAAGAAGGAAATAAATTTTGATGAGAGACATTCTTTTAATTGCAATCAAATATTGATGGATTCATGATATTGATCTCATTTATTTCATACTTGTCATCATCTACATGGCTCAAGGAAATGTCAAAATTGGGTTTGACATTAACCATGCTCCCAATGATAGTTTAGAATCTCTTTGTATGCATACACAAAATGCATTGATCGTGAAATTGATATGATGCTTTATAATTCACACTTATCTTTGTTCTTTTATTCACTAAGTGAAATAAAAATTGAATGATCATTAAAATCTACAAACAAGAAGTCTAAATTGAGCCCAAAATCCTTAAAAAAACTCTTTTTTTTGTATGTATACATACTTTATCTCATCAAGATGTAAGTAGTCCTCTATCATATCATTATTGTCCTCTTCTATTATTTTAGGCAAATAATTTCATGATCTATAGGATTAATAATGGTCTCTTGCCACTTTTTCTCTTCAAAAATAAAATAAAGGAACATCCTTTTGTGCCAAATACATAAGGTCATTCTCTATTACAATGAATAAACTATATATAATATAATATATAACGAGTTCTTTAATACTTTGTTCCTTCTTCATAAATAATTCCTCATATCATTTGTGTGCATAAGGATTTATATCATTTGATAGTTGTAATTCTCTTTCATGTTCTTGTTATAAAAAGCCTCACAAAATCCCCAATTGAGTTAAAATGTAAGGTATTGATATCATCACCTAATTTAATAATTTTTACATGCATGTGATTCTCTTTTCTACTATAGAACATGTATGAACACTATCAATTTCTTATTGATTTTTGATAATTTTGTGCTCATGATTGCTATCTAGCATGTCCATTTGATGAAAAATCACTCTCCAATAATAGCTTATTCAAATTTGGGCTTAGGAAGCATTAGAGTTGAAGGGGAACATGAAATATGTCTATCAAAAATAAGGTTTGATATTTTGGAATGTGGGAAGATGGTATTTTGACAAGAGAATATAAACACTATGATTATTTTTGAATATGTGAAGGCATAAATGGTTGTTCATTTGATTCGATGAGATGATTTTTTAGCTCCATGATAGATCGTGAGAGATATGTTCAATCAAATATTTTTATATTGTTCACCTCATCACACTTGATTGACTTAATTGGGAGGGCAGGTGGAGATCTTATAGCATGGATTTAACTATTGTGGATAGTTTCAAAATAAATATTTTCTAGAGGAAACAAAGTTTGCATAGGCATGGGAGGAAAATTCCCTATAGGTATGAGGTTTTTCTTAGCTTTGATAGCTATATCATATGGTTTTGGTAGAGTGCCACTTCCTAGAACTAATATTATATTAACAATTTTTGAATCTAAAGTTCTAAAAAATATAGAAATGTGAAACTTGGAGGTGGTCTAACATTGGTCTAACATTAATTTTAAAATGTCTTTCTTCCCTTGTTAAACTATCAAATGAAATCATGCATACATTATGAAAAAGACCTTTTGATTTCCATTAAGTATTGAAGAAGAGATATTATGTCTATATTTTCTTGGAAATAATTAAAATGGAGATCATCAAGTTGATCCCAACTTGAAATTGATCTTGGTTGCAAGGTTCTATACCATTCTCATTCTTTTCCTCTAAGAGAAAAATAAAGAAATCAGAGAGCCATATTTTGAGAAGTGATATTATGAATGTTAGATAAATTTGTAACATCTTGAATATGATCTAAAGAGAGAAATAGAGTTGTCTTTGTAGAAATGAGGCAATTCTCTCAATGCTACTTCAATCCAATTTGATACTTTTGTCAAGTTGCAATCAATCATTTGAATAACATGCAAAAAATGGTAAATTCTTTGATAGAATATTTAGATGCGCTTGAATATTGTGAGCTTCCATAAGTTAAAAGAATATATTTTTAAATCCTTTAACTAATGAAGTCACTAAGAAAGTCACTAGGTGGAAGATATACACTCATATGAGTTGTTATCTTTCTGATTTATTGCCAAAATTTATAAAATGTATATTAGTAATTAAATGAGATGTAGACCAAATCCTTTGATTTGTGTCCCATGGGGTTATGCTAAAACTATTAATGTTTCAAATTTGCACACAAATGTAAACCTAAATCAACATGGAAAATATTGCAAATAAGGGATGCAACTTATGAGACATCTAGGATTTTAGAAGATAACTCTTTGTAGGATCTCCAAGGAATTTACTTCAAAATTTACATGGAAAAGGAAGAAAAATAATAATAAGTCATAACTAAAAAGGTAACACACTAATTGAAACCCCTTATTTTCACATTACTAATTTGTATAATATAATAATAAAAGGAAAAGATCACATATTCATTACTTTTTAAGAGGTTAACTGATTCCAAATTCATGAATTATGCTTGCATATTAGAAATAAATAGATAGGGAACATAGTGCCCTAGTAGGTCCATATACGCAAGATGGCAATTGTGTTGGCATACAATGCCTTGGTAGACATGTATGCAAGATGTGAAAGAATAGATAAGTCACATAAAAAATGGAGGCCCATGCTTTTTTATCAATAAGGTTATGTGACAAAATGTTATTTTCCAGTAGCTAAAATGGGCCCAATGACAAAACTTATGCATGCACATCTTTATTTCAACAATGAGCATTAACTACCAATGTTAGGCTCCTCCAACGATAATTATCAATCATTTCCAATATATCTCTCCTTTTACTTTAGTTTCCCATAAATACCAATAATCCAGTAGCTAAAATGGGCCCAATGACAAAATTTATGCATGCACATCTTTATTTCAACACTGTGCATTAACTACCAATGTTAGGCTCCTCCAACGATAATTATCAATCATGTCCAATATATCTCTCCTTTTACTTTAGTTTCCCATAAATACCAATAATCTTAAAATATTTTATAGAAGGTATTGTCTATTATTTCAACTAAAGATTTGTAAAGAATTCACATGTTTTGACAAAGTTATTCTAGGTTTTAATTTTATAATTAATTATAAATAATTATTAAATAGATTAAATTTAATTTTTCAAATTGTATTTAATATATATTTCTTACAGTTGTATTTAACAAACATCTATTTTAACAGGGTGATCCCACAATACTAGTTTACAATTTTTGGCCAAATTGGACACTGAATTGATTTTTTCTAACTAAATCTTCACTTTCAAGCACCTATAGCGGCTAAATGGTGAGGAATTTGAAGATAGTGCAAAATAGTGATTTGTGACATTTTGTATGAAGCATTGTTGGCAGACTCGCAGAAAACTCGCGAGTTTTTTTTAAAAACGAGTTTTTTTGAGAAAAGCTCGCGAGTTTTTTCTCAAACGAGTTTTTTCGAGTTTTTTCAAAAAACTTGTGAGTTTTTGGCGATTTTTTTGAAAAACTCGCGAGTTTTTGCCGAGTTTTTCAAAAAACTTGGCTATGGAGAACTTAAAGCTAAAAACGTCTTTTTTAATGTTTATTAAGCAATTTTTTAAGTTCCCGAGTTTTTTTGAGTTTTTGGCGAGTTTTAAAAAACTCTCCAATTTTTCCCTTGGCGAGTTTTTTGTTGGGGCGAGTTTTCCAACTATGGTATGAAGATTCTAAATATATTTTTTTCAATTTTTTTGGAATCATATTGCACTTCTTTTTCCATCTCCTTCGAAAAATATTTTTTTTTAGCAAACACCATTTTTAAGGAGTGATGCTCACCATATAACACATCTTTTTTTCCATGAAGGATAAAATTATAATTTTTTCGAATTTAGATTTGTAACTATGATATCTAGTGCTTCCAATTGGTTTCATAGTGTTTTATTGAATATTTTTTTCCCAATCAAGTTTCCAAGTCAAACCAATTACAATTCAGACATAGGCGGATTGTATAACACAATTTTTTTTTGTATGTATCAAAATTCCTTTTTTTTTGGATCAAGTACTTCAATATCTGGTGCACTCAATTTTTTTAATTTTTTTTTGATAATATTCTATTTTTCCATGTGTAGAATAAAGAGTTTGATTTTCGGTGAAAAACTTGCATTCACAAGAAATAAAAAATAAATATAATAATAAAATAAAATTTATTTAAAATTATACTTTTTGAGAAGCTTATAATAAGGAATACATACTTTCAAAAAATAAAATTTAAATGAATTCATTTGATCTCCCAAAAGGTAAATCAAAAGTGGTTTTTTATCAACATTTCACTAACTCATTTGATTGCAAAATCCGATGAATTTTTTTGATGAAAGATGTATAATTTGATGTATTTTCAGGTACGTGTGATATTTAATGTGTAATTTTCAATTTTTTAAAATTTTATCTTCGACGGTCGTCAAAATTTTGACGAACCTGGGTTTTTGTCGACATGTCGACGAAGATGTTTTGTCAAAATTTTGACGAACATGCAAAATAAAAAAAATCAAATTGTGGCCGACATAAATGAATTGCGACAGTGTTTTGCTATACTTGCGATAGTTTGTGGAGAACTAAGGACAATTTTCTTGGGAAAAATAAAAAAAAATTCAAGAAGATATCGCTAGGTTGAGGGTGGTCATTGTCTTTTTCCATAATTCATTTGTGAAGTCAGATTTGTACTTCCAGGTTTGAAAATCATATTTTAGAGCAACATCTCATCAGATTTCATTTTTAGACTTATGCATTTTCAGGATTTCATTTCCATATTTTGTTGTGCAAGTTCAATATTCTAATTTTAGGAGTCTAATGGTTGGAAATCATAGTAAAACCAGAATTTAATAAATTCTAGAATTAGCATTTTAAAGTGTTTTTTGGGTTCATTAACTTCAGACTATTTTCTCTTTTGCAGGGGTGGTTGCATGCAGAATATTTTTGGTGCAAAATATTAGAATTATTAGGTTTTGTTACCTATCTATGATTAAAAATTATTGGAGTTTGAGTTTGATATTTTTTGAAGATCTAAATATTCAATTTTGGTAAAGAAAAATCATGTTAGATAATATTAGTGTAGAACAAAATGAATAGACACTTGCTAGATTGTGGGCTAGATTGAAAAGAAAGGGTGATGGGAAATGTTATTGTCCTTGCAATAATTGCAAGGGCTTAAAGATGAGAAGACTTTTAATCACAACAACTGAGAAACATTGTAGGCAACATGGTCACGTTGAAGGGGGCATGATTATCGTCCATTGGTAAGTTGTTCATTATATGTCTTTATATTGATTGAATTTGTAAATGTTTATATCGTTTTAAATTTTTTTATATATATATAAAAAATCACTTGATCATGATCATGGTTTATTTGTGTTGATTATTATTATAAAGGTGGGGTTCCCTAGGGCACAAGATATGGATTATCACACCTCGAAGAATGTGGTTTTGCAAGTGAAGGAACATGGAGCTGTGAATATCGAAGATGAAGTTAATGAGCCTATGGAAGAAGATGATCATGCACCAGAAAACATAGTTGAAGATGATGGTACAAATACATTGATCCATGACACATTTAGTGGCCCAACTGATCATGATGATCGAGATGACTTTGATGATGTTCATGATTTACTTGTACTTGAGAAGGCACACGAGCCCCTTTATGAAGGCTCTGAAACAACTCTTCTCTCTGCTGTATTGTTGCTAGTGAACTTGAAGGTTATGAATGGTTTATCCAACATAACAATCTCATAGATGTTAAGGTATGTCATTTATGTCATCTTTTTTCATCTATTTTAATTGTTGTTAGTTCATTACTAGTAAATAAATGATGAAATATGTACCATTAATATTCTTTATATTAAATTTTTTTTTTTTTGCAGATTGATAGGTGAATTTTTGTTACCACCATCTAATATTTTACCTTGCTCATACCAAGATTTATCTGCCATTATGAAAGATATTGGAATGGAGTATCAAGCAATAGATGCATGTCCCAATGATCATATTATATATCATAAACAACATGAATTTGCAACAGAATGCCCAAAATTTCATATCAGTAGATATTGAACAGATCAACTAACAAAAAAGGTGCCTCACAAGGTTCTTCATTATATTCCCATTATTCCACGTATGCAACGATTATTTAGGTGTGAAAGCTTAGTGCAATTTATGGATTACCATGCATGGAATAAAAGTGGAGATGACATTCTTCGAATGCCTGTGGATGGTTCTGCATTTAGGGACATGGAGGAAAAATGGCCACACTTTAAAGAACCTCGTAATCTCAGGCTTTCATTGGTAGTGGACTATGTCAATCCATTTGGAGAGCTGAGATCTATTTACTTGGTGTGGCCTGTTTTTGTTATCAACAATAACATTCCTCCATGGATGTCAATAAAGAGGGAGCACATAATGTTGGCAATGATTGTTCTAGGTATTTTTTACATCAATTTTCTTTATTTGTTGCATAATGACTTATATTTTTTTCATTTAATAGTCATGTACACAATTAATTTATATATATTGCAGTGAAATGGTTATAATAATTATGTAATGTTTATGTTCATTCAACTAGGTAAGTACCAAGTTAAATATATGAATGTATATATTGAGCCTCTTATCGACGAGTTACTAAAGTTATGGAATGGCATCACTATGTATGACGTCTCTAGACCAATAGGACAAAGACAATTTCAATTCCATGCAATGCTTGTATGGACAATTCATGATGCCCCAGGGCTAACACATTTTTGTGGTATGTTATAACGTTCGACTGCACTTTAACAATATTTAATTTTATGAAGTAGATATCATGCATGTTTTTTAAATAATCTATTCATTATATATAATTATAAAAAATTGACATATTTAATCCAATTATATATAATCTTGTAGGTCTTCAAACAAAGGGAAAATTTGCATGTCCAATTTGTGGTCCAAAGATGAAATCTTGTCGTTCAACAAGTTTAGGAAAGTAGGTGTTTGATGAGTATAGGAACTTCCTCCACATAAATCATAAGTATTGGACTACTAAAAAACATATTTTCAATGGGAAAGAAGAGTCTACATCAAAACCATGAAGAATGACACCTTGCCTATGGAAGTTGGAATATAATAAAATTAATCGTCAAGGTTATACATCAGATCAAATTATTTATCTATCATATATGATATGTTTGGAATTTATATTTTTATATTATGTTTTGTTTACTCATGCTGTAATTGACAATGATTGTCGTTGTTAATTTGTTTAACTTATATGCTTCATGAAGGTCGTCAAGGCATTAATGGTTGAATTCCATGGGGAATGAAAAGTCATCCCAGACAATTTAGTAGGTTTCCCTACTATAAGCAACTACAAATTGTGCATTTGTTTGATACAATGCATATCAGAAAGAATATAATAGAAACGTTATGGAAAATATTGGATGGAAAGCATGACAAAGAAATTTTTTTCAAAATTTGTAGTGACATTTAGGAAGCCAATCATGCAATGAAAAATGTAATTCAATTAAATAGTAATGCAGACCAAATTAATATAAGTGCCCTTCCTTGGTTATTAAAGGAGCAGCAAAGCAATGCTATAAAAGAAGTCATATGAAAAATTCGATTTCCCACAAGATTTGCTGCGAACATAAACAATATCATAACAAAGAAAGGTGAATTTGGGCCAGGGATGAAAAAGCATGATTGGCATACCTTCATTAAGGTAATTATTCTAGTATATTATATATATATTTGTATACTGCATCTACTTTTTAGTGTATTATGTTTACTACTTTTGGAAAAATAATGAAAAGATCATTTTATAATTGTTGCAATATGTTCTACCTCTATCTCTCCCAGACAACTTCGACAACAATGTCAAGCAAGTTATGTATGATCTTGGAAAATACATGAGGTAAGTAGCGATATTTGTTCAATTCGTTGTATAGATCTTATAATTACTATTTTTTTTTCTTGTTATGTAATATATTGTATATTTTTGTTAAATCTCGTTAATATATTTGCACCTTGAATCACTTGTAGATGGCTGTCATCTAAAAAAATCCATAAAGAAGATATAAATTATTGGAAGAGAAAAATTCCTCGTCTAATGTGTGTAATGCTAAAGTGTCTACTTTCAAAAATTTTCAATGCACAAGAACACTACCTCATTCACCAAGTTGAAGAGATTGAATTGTGTGGACCTATACACACAAGGTCAATGTGGATGGTTGAGAGGCACTTAAAATTTTTGAAGGCTTTGGTTAGACAAAGAGCACATCCTGAGGGTTCTATGGTGGAGGGACATATATGATATACTAGACCATGGTGTACATTACTGAATATCTTCCTAAGTTTGCAACAAAGATCCATGTAGATCGCATTTGGGATTCCAACTCCATTAACAAATTCGAAGGGGAGTACCTAATGGGGAAAGGTAGATTGAGGAAAGTGAGAGGTAATTATAAGATGGTAATGGAGATTAATTAGAATAAATTTTACATTTAGTTTTTATGTATATTGTACTTATTTAATTATTAATCTTCAATATACATCAATTATAAATTAAGGTCGTATACCGTGGTAATTAACTAATTGATGTAGACTTGGGAGGCTCAACTCAACCAACCTATCAACCTGAATTTAAGAGGATTCCAACAAGTTTAAAATTACCACTTTAAACAATCCAAACAACTCTCAAATCCTGACAAACAACAGAAGTCAAATTTCACACTTTGACTCCTTGAATCCTTGTAGTAGTGCAAACCTAGTTTTTCCCAATAACTCAAAACTTTCCCAAAACACCAAAAAAAAATTGATGGTTTTAGACACCCATTTTGGAATTATTAAACATAATTCAAGGGAAAGTACAAGTCCTTTGGACAAAATCACCAAAATCACCCTTTCTAGGTTGTGCTGATTAGGCTGATTTTACAAAGCAACTAGTCTTTAAACTTGTCATATGCCCATGAAATCTTTGGGAATTTTTTTTTATGCCTCCAAACCTCCAAATCCATAAAAATATTCCACTTGTATGCCCAGATTCTTGCCAAACCCAAAAACCCTTGTTTTAGGCCAAAATCATGAGGGTTTATTGAATCTCCTACTTCCACGACCTCCCAGACCTTAAAACCAACTCAGAAACAACCCATTAGTCTGTACATGGATAAAAATTCATAAAATCAGATCTCCCATACATATTTTGTTGAAACCTAGGCTTGAACCTCTCATTTCACATGCTTTTCTTCACAAAACTATTGAAGACAATAACTATACCTTCTTTATTTCTCATCATACAACCTATTAATGCATCCTATAGTTAAAATAATATCCATGGGGCCTCTTACACAAGCTAAAATAATCACAAAAAGTGTAAGAGCCCCTTTATATCATGTTTGGACTACAAAACCCTCAAAAACAGGGTAATTGGGCTGTATGCAAAGAAATGAAGCTTTCTAACTCAAATCAACGCCTTAAGCCCTAAAATCAGATTCAAATCAAAGATAACACATATCTTCACAACATAAAATTGATTTCACATCAAAATATCGTTGTATGTGACCGTACAATGCTGCAAAACAGAAAAAAACAATTTTTTTGAAGAAAAAACATAGATTTTTGAATGTCAAGATCTTGTATTTTGAATCCTCAACCATCAACAACCTTTAAAATGATCACTTTATGCCTTTTAAAGGCCTTTACACCTCAACTACTGAAAAACCACCTCTACAAGTAACTTTTTAATCTTTTATGATCACATGAAACATAAAACACACTAATTCAAGGTTATTAACATCACTATTGAAATGTTTTAATTTTTTGACCTTTCAAGTTTATTGAAACTCATAGGACACCTCTAAGACCATGCTAGTGGCTTGATAATAGCCTTATTATTGAAATGCTACTAACCTTGCACCCTTTTACATGTAAATTCTCCAATTTTCCTTAAAAAGGCTACAAAACTCTTTAGTGCAAGACTCAAACTCATAACTCAAAACTTCATCTAGAACATGTCTAATGGTATTAATTGACCTTACTCAAGAAAAAAACATCCAAAAGAATCACTCTACCTATTGACCATCTGTCCACCTTCAAATAATCACAAGTTGAGAATGAGGTATAGGTGCTCCTGCACCACTAATTATACGTTGTTTGTGAATTTCAATTTTTTTTGATATAGTTGGTCGAGAGTGGGATGCACTTGATTTGTACATTACAAAAAATCTTGATTGGATGACAATATGGATTGAACGATGTCAACAATTTGGTCGTGCATTAACATGGGAAGGTGTTGCTTCATTGGTTAAAGAAGCTCATTGTAATGGAGATTCCATGTTACACGAATGAAAATTGATTTAGCATATGGTTTAAGAGATAAACAGGTATGTATAAATATATTAATCACCCATATTATTTAATTATTTTCAATTATATTGATGTATATATATGTCAATTTTTTTTTTTGCATACATTCGGCCAATAATAAATATGTTTATCAACTGATGATATTGCAATAATTTTTACATGTTTGACATATTGCAGGTGAAACACCACAAGGCTATGTGGTGTAATGGTCATAAATTTCAAATCAAAAAGTTGGATGACATGAAGAAAACTTGTGATTCTGGGATAACTGCATTCTTTCAAGTGATTAATGTTTCATCTAGAAGCGACATACATCCAGAAGTCTCAAAAAATTGATACTATGGGATTTTGGATGATATACTTGAGTGTGAATTTAAGTCCTTCAAATTAGTTTTGTTCATCGTCCTATGGTATAGGCTACGATTGAATGAAAATGATCCCGAGAGAACTGTTATTGAACATGATAATGGATTTACCATGGTTAATACAAGGTCGATCGAGCGAGCTGGAAATGAGCCCTATGTTCTTCCAAGCCAATGTGAGCAGGTATTTTACTCAGAGGTTCCAGGTAATGGGTTGGTAATTTGTTGTTAGACATGATCCAAGAGGAAGGCTAGTAAAGTATAATGTGGTGGAAGAAGAAGATACTGAGGAACTAGAAGATGATGTAGATGATGATCAGGATCAATAGTTAGTTGATGATGTGTTTGACGAAGATGTCGAAGAAGAGGAACTAGAACATGATGATGTAGGAGTTAATGTTCATGAAAATGATATCTGTGTGGATGATGACATTATCAAAACTGATATCAATGATGATGATGATGATGATATGACCAATTCTTATAATGTCAAATCTGGATCAGATGATACAGACAAATAGTTGGATGAAGAAGAAGATCAATGACATTGAAATGTATGAGTTATGTGATTATATTATCTATTTGATATTAATTTATTGATAGAATTATATTTGACTTATGTGGTTACATAATTAATTCATGATGTACTTTTTAATGTTTAATTTTAATTCATGATGTTACAACTATTGTAGCTCTCCTAGAAATTTCCATATGATCATAATGAATAGTGTTTTGGAAAATTTCATGAAAGATGACACATTGATGGGCTAGTTACTATTGCTAAGGTGGATCACTCCTTTCTGTGAAGGCCATACACTTATGATTGGGTCAAGTGTTCTTTTCTTTAGAAAATTCCTATTGCCTTTTTGATAGGTTATGATTTGATTAGATGGGTTATGAAACACTTATTTCAAGTAATTTATGTCTATTTTAATTTGTAATTTATTAAATTCAAACACATCCAAAATTATGTCCCTTTCTTTAATTGATTATTACATTATTTAATTATTAACTCAAATGAGACCTCCAATTTAACTATATCTAATTGAATTTATCTAAAGTGTTGAACATTTTTAGATCAAATTTAGTAATTAACTCAAACAATTTTTCCAATTTAATTAATATATTTTAAGATATTAAACAAATATGATTTATGAAAGAAGTATATTAGCGTGAAATTAAATATGATTTGTATTCCAATGTAAAAACTACAAAGAATGGAAACAATTCTTTCAACACATAAACTATTATGTAGTAGTCAATTCAAATGAAAAAGCTTACTCTATATTAGTTAGGATACACAACTAAGAAAATGATCTAAATAGTATAATAATTTGATCATTAGCATATAGAAATTTCTATAGAGTTGTAGATCTCTTCCATTTCAAAAACACAAAACAATATTAGGTAGATAATCCAAGTTGCAGATTGTAGAAGTGGCATGTACTCATTTTAAAGCTGAATTTCCAATATTTGATAAGGTCAACATATCACTCCTATTTTGTTATTTTCATGATTATTTTGTTTTGTTATTTGTTTGAATTCATTTGTTATATAAGAAACAATCTTGTAATAACTAGCTTATTTGGTATGCTTATTGGATTTTTCAATATTTATATTGCAGTTTTGTGATGTAGGTTGAGGTCAATGGTGATAATGCAACTCCTATCTATAAGTTCTTGAAATCAAGAAAAGGTCCAGCCTTTTGGGTGACAATATTAAGTGGAACTTCACCAAGTTTCTGGTGGAAAAAGATGGAAATGTGGTTGATTGATATGCTCCAACTACTTGTCCACTGAATATTGAAGTACTTGACAATACCTCTTTTGTAGTTTCATACCGTATACATCCTTTCTCATAATGATTAATTGTTTGGGATTCTGCTGCATGTCAATCACAATGTACTAGCAAGAACTTATTTCTGAACAACGAATGTTTGATATGGTAATAAGATACATGCCTTAGGATAGACACTAATATTTGTGTTTTATGTTTGTAGAAAGATATCAAGAAGATCCTAGGAACTGCTTGATTCTTTAGAAGCAAACACATTACAACATTTCTACATTGCCCACATAGTGCTAAGGAATAAGAAGAAGAAATCCATTTAGATGTCATTCTGGTTATAGAACAGGGTTGTAGTAGAAAATGTTGCTAGGAATTTCCAATTTGTAACTGATTAAAATTTACTTTGTAATGCTATGAAGCTCATTTCTTTCACATGGTTTAAACCATACCATAAATAAGGGTTGTATTTCCAATCCAATTCAGCAGAAGAATAATTTGATCTCTTAAGGATCACATGCAATTTTGTTTGGCTATTTTTCTCAACTGGAAAAAGATGTTTATCATGCTTTGAACATTAATAATTTGCTAGCTACCCATGGATTCTTCTCAGTATATTGTGTACTTTTCATTTTTTTAATCAAACATGACATGATGCAAGATGCCTTAGTTTTCTTTATACCATAAGTTTCTTACATACATGATTAACTTTTGAGAGCTTAACATGGATTTAAACCTAGGTGGGTCTACCTTTGTGAACTGAGTAGACTTAAGTGATGTGATTTTGTTTACAACAATCTATTCACAATGGCAATCTTACAGTGAACATATATAATCCTAATAAAGTGTATGTGTAATATTAGGATATGTTTAGTTAATAGATGTAAAAAATAAAATGGATAAACTAAAAGATGAAATGTGTGAGACCAGTGCCTTGTTGGGTGTATGGAGTCTAATGAAGATCTAGAAAAGTGTAATCTATGATGGCAATAATTCAAGCTATTTGGCACACAGATGTAGTTTATAACTTGTATAAACGTGCAAGTAAATGGCTGACAAAATCTACTTGAGATAGAATGACAATCCTAGTTACGTCTTACATTATGAAACAAATATAAATATATCAAAATTGTGAAAGGACGCGTCCTTTCAGAAATGTCTTTTGCTTAACAACAATGAAAAACTATAAATTATGCTCTATTAAGCCATAAATGGAAAAATGTAATTACTAAGTTCTTCTTAATAATCCAGATGATATTTCTAAACTACTATGACTAACTTGAAGAATTTAATCTTTACTTGAAAGAACTAGCAAATCACACCACACAGATATCAAAAAATGGATACTTATACATCAAATGCTTGAAAGGGCACGTCCTTTCAGAAATGTCTTTTGTTTAGCAACAATAAATTAAAACAAGTGATTAAGCTTTGTTTAGCCACAAGTGAATCTTTGATAAGTGATCCAAGTAGTCCTGACACTCATGCGTATCTACATCTCCTAACACGTTCTGAATTGTGATCTCCATTTTCACCATCTTCTCATTCTGTTCGCATGCTTCATCCAACGTTGTATCTTTCTTAGTAGCCTTCTTCAGGATCTCCTACAATATTGATTCACATTCACCATTCCACCTGGTTGCTTCCTTCAGTCTTCCTCCATCATCAAAGAATGCAATGAATCCTTTTTTAGCAGCATCAATTAGTCCTTGTGCATCCCCCTATAATTCTTCAAGAAAATCTCTATGTTTTCTTATAAGATGATTTGCACTATTGATTGCCACGCTATCAGGAGCATCCCTTTGGTTTATTTCTTGGAGCTTCTCTTGGATCCTTCCATCTATCCTCTTATGTTCTTGTACTACAGTAAAATTGTGTGAATGTTTTCCCCTGAGCTTACTCAACCAAGTCATTAGGTTGGCTTGTCTCTTTTTAATTACTGCTACAAGTGCATCATATTTCCCTTGAGAATAAGCACTTGATCCTTCCCACTGATCCTTTGTCTGTGAACTTTCACTATGAGTTAACAACTTAGTTGATCCCATTGTGACTCCCAACATATATTTTAGGCGTTCATTTTCTCTCAACATTCTCTCATTGTTCATCATGTACATTTCTTTTTCTTTGATCAACATTTGTATTTGGGACTTGTTTAGTTTTGCTATATTTATCCCAATTTTTGTTGTTACCACAGGATCCAACTCTCCAATATTTAGATTCATAACATGCCCAAATGCTTTCTCAGTATCAATAACAATTGATTTTCTGTGAGGTGGATACAAGGCCCAAATCATTAATGACCCTTCATTTGGATTATATTTAGACCCTGTATATACTTCTGTCACCCCCTTAGGGTTGAGCTTATGTGTGGCATTATTATTCTTCAGAAAAATGTCAAAAACCAATGCAGAAGTGAGATCCAACCCCGGAAAGATCATAACACCAACATCTTCTAACATTTTCCTTCCTTTCTTAGGGGTCATACCCACCATCTCTCTTTCCACACTCAATTTTAGATCATTTAATAACTGCTCCTCATTACTTGGTGTGATATTGTCAACTGTTTCTCTTATTACTTTTCCTTTCTATTTATACAAGAAAGACCTAAACTCTAGAGAATTTACAAATTCACTATCTACCACAAATGATTTGTATTCCATTTATCATGTCTGTGTCTAGGATTTCTTTAGTACCCAATTCTCTGGTAGGGAATTTGTAGTCCTGGGTCCTCAATCTAGAAATATTTTTGGGTGGGCTTTGTGGCATATCATCTCCAGATGCCTCCTCTCTAGAAGATAACAATTCTATATCTTGTAGTCCTTGGTTATATTCTTCAACCACTCTTTCCACTTCTTCTACTTCTAAGTTCCCGATCATATCATCAAACTGATAGGGTACATGATTATACCCTTCAAAGTTTATCTTTTGTTTAGCATAATTAATGTATCCTTCTGGGTCAAAGTTATTTCTTGGTGGTCCTTTTGTCATGTTGTATTTCAATAACTTGTCAAGAATCAGATCATATCCTTCCTTTTCTAACACAATAAAATCACCAAAGCATAGTGTATTAGGCATTAAAGCTTGCTTTCCAAAAGAGCTCAAGTCCATAACACTAGAAAGGTCCATTTGCCTGACAATTTCTAAATAGGCAATCCTGTCTAGAACTGTTTTGGGCAGAATAAATGGGGTATCCTCAAATCCATACACTCTAATCATAGTAGCATCCTCCAAACAGTACCAATCCCCCTAGTTGGGATTAATTGGCCCATTAAAATCCTTAGGTCTAAGAAACCTCTTTATTTCTTCAGACAAAGAATAGGCACACAGATGATTGTAGAATTTAAAAAAAAATGGTTTTACAAAATATTTCTCAAAATGCAAAAATAGGAATTTGCAAACCTGCTATCCCAAATAGTAGTCTATAATTGAACAGGCAATAAATTGCCTTCCTTGTCGAACTGCAAAACCCTCAGTTCCTCAAGCCTCATCCCTAGCTCTTGTCCAAAATATAACACTATGTGCATTAATAGTGAATAAAACTTAAGATTTAAAACATGGGCTCCATTCTTTATTGCCATCAATCTTGAATCAAGACCTTTGAAAATATATGAGGCATAGTCAAAAGGCCTAGAGTTGTGACATTGAATATCTACTGAAATCACCATGGGCAGAATTGACATGTATTCAGGGACTTCCATTCCCAACACCTGACCTACTGAAAAATAGGTGTATCTCATATAGGGCACAAATATGTCAACATGGAATGGGGGTCCATCACTATCTTCTAGCGGAACTGGTTTGCCACCCTGTTTAGTTCTGTGTAATGGTAGCCTCCAACCCTTATAAATTATGTTCATCCTTTAGAATTTGTTCTCTAATTCTTCACATACAATTTTTTCATTACATACCCCTTCCAATTTGAAAACCTCACCTATTGCATCTTTTGATACATGCACAAATGGTTTCCCGGATGGGTCACAGATGGCTTTAAGCTTTGAATTATAATGGGTAGCTAACAACTTCACCAATTCTACATTAATGAACACATTAGGGCAAACAAGCTTCCCTAGGTTAAGATTCCATGGATTACACACTAGTTTGAAACAATTCTTTCAATGATAATGAAAACTGAACAGCTCATAACCTCTTATTGGGGTCCAAATATCACCTATGTGCTTACATTTATCATCCAATTTATCTACTTCTACCCTAAGCTGTGCAAAACGTCTAGATTTGGGTCCAGAGCCAGGTAATTGATCAATAAGATCTTGATTTAATTTTCTCTTAGTTCCCTCTGGCTCAACTTTAGACTCAATTTTCTATTTTTTTCCTTTAGGACGACTACTTTCTACATGTTTCCTACCCTTTACTTTTCCTGAGTTGGTAGTTTCCATTTTATCTTCTCAAAATTGTAAAGTTAGAGTACAAAAAACTTATTGTATTTCACTTGAAATCTTTGAGCTGAAGAAATACCCTGGCCCTTTGTTTTCCCCCTTTGCTTCCTCCATTACCAATTTCGCAACAATGTCTTTGATCAATTCCCTTCAATTCATGAAATTACTTATGCTTCATGGCACCATTAATGTCTTAGCTTAAGCATGAGTGTAGCAAATTTTTTGAATTTCTAACTGTCACATCATGTGATAATATCGGCAAGACATTTCAAACCTTGGGCGATCCTTTTATAAGAAGGCTTAACCAATGTTCACTGATCCTCCTATTGATTGAAAATACATCTCATCCTTTTCACCGATACAAAATTCATCCATTCAGTTTATATAGATATCGCCCAGAGTCACCCTAACAATTATTTTGATTCATTTGTATCTTCATCGACAAGAGATTATGTATCACTAGGATATTCTACATTTTCCCTGACATTATGTGTCTCCCCGATGATTGTTACTTCGATCTTAAATATGTCGCCAAAACTCCTGCCGATGTAATCTTATTGGCATGAAATAATAGATCAGGTAGACATTTAGAACTTATCCCGATAGCGTTTGTCTTAGCGATAGTATGTTTCTTTCTTTTGTCGGCAAGACATGATGAGTGCTTCACAGATGATCTTTCATCAGCGAGACAAATGTGCTTAGGTTGTCTTAGGGATCTTACACTGATGGCTTTGGTCTAGTCGATATAACTCCTTGTGCCTTGATCGGTTAGACATAACATGGTTCTTACCGATACAACTTCATCAGTGAGACATATATGCTCGCTATGACCTTCTCACTTCACCCCGATGACCATCTTGATCTATTTGTGTCTTCATCGGCAAGACATCGTGTATTGCTAAGACATTCAGTAGTTTTCCTGATGTTATAAGTCTCTCCGATGATCACTTCCTTTGATTTTAAGCACATCGCCAAGATACTTATCGATACAATCTTGTTGGCATGACATAGAGAGTTGGGGGGGCATTTTGAATTCATTCCGATAGTGTTTATCTTAGCAATAGTATGTTTCTTTGTTTTGTCGACAAGACAAGATGAGTGTTTCGCTGATGATATTTCATTGGCGAGACAAATGTGCTCAGGCTGACTTAGGGATCTTACTCTGATGGCGTTGGTCTAGTTGATACAACTCTTTGTGCTTTGATTGGTGAGACAAGACAGGTTTCTTGCTGATGGAACTTCATCGGTGAGGTCTATATGCTTGGTATGACCTTTTCATTTCAACTCGATGGAACTTGTCTTGCCAACAAATCTCTTTATTGGTGAGACCATGGACTATGCCATCTCGATGTGTATCTTCTTATGTAATCCGATTGGTGTGACATTTCTGTTCTTTCGCCGATATGTTGAAAATGAGAATATAATGATTTATGAATCAGATAGACTTGCACAAATTCTTTCCGATATGGGTTATTTGAATACTATATTTTGGAGGTTTTTCATGATATCAAATGGTCAAGAATGATGTGATCATATGTGACTATGATGGATTATACTCAAGATAAGGTTTTCTTTAGGGAATCAATGAGTGCAAAATCACTGTAAAATCTTAAAATTTTTATAGTTCCAACAGAGGCATAAAAATTGCTGCCCCAAGGTTTCAAGGGCATATGATAAGTTTAAAGGCTAGTTGCTTTGTAAAATATGCCTAATAAGCCTAATCAAGGAGTCAAAGTGTGAAATTTGACTTCTATTGTTTGTCAGGATTTGAGAGTTGTTTGGATTGTTTAAATTTGTCATTCTAAACTTGTTGGAAGCCTCTTAAAGACATGTAAGATTTATGATTAAATATATCTCTTAGAATCCTTTTTGTCCCAATTTGAAAATAATTCTATATTATAAAATACATTTTTTTAAATTTTAAGATGAAAATAACAAGGAAAAATAAAAAAATATCTTTATGAAAGAAGTATATTGGCGTGAAATTAAATATGATTTGTATTCCAATGTAAAAATTACAAAGAATGGAAACAATTCTTTCAACACATAAACTATTATGTAGTAGTCAATTAAAATGTAGACAAGTAAAATGTACTGATTGACAATTGCATCTGATCCTGACCACTAACATCGTTTCATCCTGAATCATCCTCTGGTCTAACCATTTAATCAAATACCCTTATCTGATTAAATTCATCAATATTCCTCTCTTAATTAAATAAATCAGTTATCTAATTAAGTCATCTCTTTTCGATAATTAAATTAACCATTTTGATCTAATTATCCTATTTAATTAAATAATTAACTTTATTTGATTAAATCTCTTAAGTCTATCTATTAAATAAAATAAAATAAAACCTTATTTAGTTTAATCTAACATCATCTCTTTTAATTAAATAAATCAAAATATTTATTTAATTAATCCCTTATCACATTCTTCTCATATTTGATTTAAATAAATCCATAAATCTAAGTCAAATAGGTCACATCATTTAATTCCCTTCATTAAATTAATTAACTTTGATTAATTTAATCTCCTCTCATGTCCCATCCTCTAGCTTTTACCACTTGCACATGAAAATAAATTTAATTGATTTATTAAATCTCTATTTTCCTTCAACAAGGCATCTTTTGGGAATATTCTCCAAGTTTGAATTCAAAATCCAAGTTGACATGTATATCCAACAAGGAATTTACTCTCTCTTACATGTCCTTTTCCTTGAGCTAAGTGGCATTCAATGCTTTTTTCCTTCCCTCTTGCATGTCATTTCAACAAATTCAAAATTCAAAAATATGCATTTATTGGCACCATCCTCAAAAATTGCACATCCTCCATCCACTCACAAGGTGACAAGTGGCTCCTTATTGGCCAAATCTTTATCCCATATTGCTCTCTTTTGAGCACTCTTTCAATTTAAGAATCTATAAGTAGAAAGCTTCATCATTCAACAAATCATCCACAATTCATACAAAGTTACTCTCTTCACATTGAGAGCTAATTTTTTCCATCATCATTTACAACATCAAGCTTATCAAGGGTTGGAAAAGGGCTTCTTTCCACATCAAAGAAGCACCAATCCACTATGGGATAGATATGTATCTTGCTTTTATGCTCTCAATTAGTTTGTATTGTTATCTTGTTTATGAAGGCATGATGCATTATTTCATAGGAGCATTTAGTGAGTTTGCATGAACTAATCCATGCTATGGAGTTTAAGCTTTGTGTAGATTTGCAAGGTGCTCACATTCCTCTCTTAATTAAATAAATCAGTTATCTGATTAAGTCACCTCTTTTCGATAATTAAATTAACCATTTTGATTTAATTATCCTATTTAATTAAATAATTAACTTTATTTGATTAAATCTCTTAAGTCTATCTATTAAATTAAATAAATTAAAACCTTATTTAGTTTAATCTAACATCATCTCTTTTAATTAAATAAATCAAAATCTTTATTTAATTAATCCCTTATCACATTCTTCTCATATTTGATTTAATAAATTCATAAATCTAAGTCAAATAGGTCACATCATTTAACCCCCTTCATTAAATTAATTAAATTTGATTAATTTAATCTTCTCTCATGTACCATCCTCTAGCTTTTACCACTTGCACATGAAAATAGATTTAATTGATTTATTAAATCTCTATTTTCCTTCAACAAGGCATCTTTTGGGAATATACTCCAAGTTTGAATTCAAAATCCAAGTTGACATGTACATCCAAAAAGGCATTTACTCTCTCTTACATGTCCTTTGCCATGACCCAAGTGACATTCAATGCTTTTTTTTGTTCCCTCTTGCATGTCATTTCAACAAATTCAAAATTCAAAAATATGCATTTATTGGCACAATCCTCAAAACTTGCACATCCTCCATCCATTCACAAGTGGACAAGTGACACTTTGCCATTGGCTAATTCTTAGTCCCACATTGATCTATTTTGGACATTCATCCATCAATCTCATCTATAAATAAGAGGCTAATCTCCTCATTTCATCATCCACAATTTGATTAAACTTACTATGCTCAAATATTTAACAATCTCCATCCACATTTTCAAATTTATAGCTAGGTTATGCAGATTTTGGTCTTGAAGCACTCACCATTCTTCATCAAAGTAGATCATTCATCAAAATTCATCAAGCTTGCATCATAGGAGTTGGGAAAGGGCCAATTTTCACATCAAATTGGCACCAATTCCCCCATGGGATCAAAATTTTGCATTGTCTTCAATAGGATTTAACTTGCTTTATTGCTCTTTCATTTCATTCTTGTTTCATTTCCTAGTTTAAACTATGCTAATGGATTTCATGGGGAATCTTTGTTCTTACTTGCATTTGATCTCCTAATGTATTCATTTGTTGTGTTTTGTAGGTATTTGGATTGGGGTTCGACAAAATGAAAAAGCTTACTCTATATTAGTTAGGATACACAACTAAGAAAATGATCTAAATAGTCTAATAATTTTACCATCAGCATATAGCAATTTATATAGAGTTGTAGACCTCTTCCATTTCAAAAAGACAAAACAATATTAGGTAGATAATCAAATATCTTTCATTTCTATAGTGACTTATTTATCCTAGAGGAACTAAGTATATGGGAAGAGAAAGGAAGAGAGGTGGAGATAGAGAGCCGATGGATAGGGGGGATAGGGAGGGAGAGATGGTGAGAGATAGAGAGGGGGAGGGAGAGAAAGAGATATAGATAGGTAGAGGAGGAGAGATAGAGAAGAGGGGGAGAGAGAGGGAGAGATAGGTTGAAGAGGAAGAGAGAGAAGAGAGGGAGATAGATAGATAGAAAAGGGAGAGAAAGAAGAGGGGGAGAGGGAGAGCGATATGTAGAAAGGGAGAGAAAGAAGAAGATAGGGGAGAGGGAGAGGGAGAGACATACAAAGGGGGTGATATAGAGAGATAGAGGGGGATGGTGAAAGAGATAAAGATCTCTCTCTCTCTCTCTCTCCCTATCTATCTAAGTTCATCTCTTTCTATCATTCTCTATCTTTTTAGTTTCTATCTCTCTTTGTATTAGCTAATAGGCTACATATATTGTGAGATTTGAGCTTGAAACAAATCTCATACCTGGAAACCACTATTGTGTCATTGGAAAACAAGTTTCAACTGCCATTTAATGGTAAACCATCTGTAGTGTAATGGTAAAATCCTCTAAAATATCGGGTAAAAGCCTATATATACTATTATATAATAATAAATATAATTATATTATATATAATTTAATCTAATATTACTATTATATTAAATATATTTTGTATTATATAAAAATATACTTATTATTAATTATTAATTATAATAATTTTATATGTATTTAATAATTTTGTTAAAGAATATAATATATAATTATAATAAGTTGAATAATTATATTATTTATTATGTAAAATATAGCTAATATATACTTAACTATATTGTAGAATATTAAAACTTAGTTAAATGGGCCATAATTTTAAATTTTATTAACATGTACTCTAAAACTTAACGAAACCAAGTTGTAGCTCATCAAATTGGAGAAGTGAAAGGTCAATCAGTGTTGAGGAAGAGTTTGGAGGAGTGAAAACAAAGTCAATACAGCACTGAGGAAGAGTTTACAGTTAAAACAAGGTCAATACCAGTGCCGAAGAGTTTGGAGGAGTGAAAACAAGGTCAATACTAGTGCCGAGGAAGAGTTTGGAGGAGTGAAAACAAGGTCAATAAGGATGAGGTTGAGGGCACTCAGGGAAAATTGATGACCAAGGGACAATGAGTACTATAAGTTTGGCACCCCCATTCTCTTTAACCTGCAATTTTCATGCCTAGTTTCCAAAGATCTTCTCGTACATTGGCACCCCCATTCTCATAAAATAGTATAAGATAAGACAAAAAAAATAAAATAGCTTAGTCTTTCACATTTTTATCGACCAACCTCAAGTCTTGGAAAAACTCCCATAATCTACCCACATCTTGGTTGAGGTCTAGGATTTCATCACACATAGCCTTCATCGCATGAGTCTAAAGCAATTGTAGACTTAGCCCTCTCTACAAGCTTAGTGAATTTGACCAATTTATCTTTATTTTTCCTCCAATATTTATGTTTGTCCCTCCCCTTTCAATCATCTTGCACAACTTGAACTTATAGTTTCCTTTTCTTATTGATCCTTCATGTTCTCATGTCAATCTAGCTAGTTGACCACCTAGTTGACCACCTAGTTACACCCAACATCCTCCACGTTAAGCTTAATGCCTCCCACCTCCTCCAAAAAGATTGACATTGTCATCATTCTTATCTAGAACTCATAATTAAGTCCCACTAACTTTCGAGGTTCAATTTGTGGGTGGGAACATGTTATTCTTTATTGTACGACCTATCTCAAATCTTATGTCCACAAAGTTGCTAAAAACATAAAACAATAAGAAAAAAATTGAAGGTACAACTAAAAAAGGGTTATTTCCTTTTGGCCTCCTCCACCTCTTATATTTCAACATAGCATGGAATTACGCTTACATAACATAAACTCAAAAAAATGGAAGTTTATAGGGGAAAAGGAGCCCAAGTATATGCTAGGCTAAGCTAGATCGAATGAATGGAAATAGAGGCATACAATTCTTCTTTAATACTCCCCCACAAACATATATAAGGAAAGGTATCCTCCCTTCTTGGTAGTGATAACCTCCTCCACACACAACCCTTAAAAATTATGAATAGAGGAATATAATCTTTGAAGAACTAAAAGTTGATTCTCTCCTACCTGATGCAATTAGTCATTTTATCCTTACAAACATTTATAGTGATTACTAGAGGCACATAGACCAATTCATCATAATAGCAGAATTTGATCATACTTTTCCAATGAAGACATTATGAGAAAACCTTAGGTTAAATGAATAATTCCTCACTTTGTAAGCTTTGTGCACCTTGGAAAATTAAAGAATCAAAATTCCATGATGCAACCAAGTGCTTTAGGGGAGTTTCCTTGGTGTTTTGAAGTGTTTTTTGATGCCTTTAATGCCCCTTGAAGACTCCTTGTAGTCGGGTTTTTGGTAGTTGTGTAACTTGCCTTAATGAGGCAATTTGGTGTCTAAAATGAAGTTTTATTAGTTACAATGTCCAACTAATTCAAATTTCAGTTGTAGGATGTTGGGAAGGGTTGTTGGAGGTTGAAATAAGCCTCTCATGGTCAAGGCAAAAAGTTGAGTTTTGCTTGTTTAGGGTGATTTTAACAGTGAAGGAACTTAGGGATGATAGAATTATATGTGACTAACCTGTAAGAATTTTTTTTAGGGCTTTGGGGTGAAGGGGAGAGCCTAGATAATAAAAAATCCTATTGTAGCCAACTAATTAGGCCTCTTGGAGCAGTGTTGTTTTGGTCCATTGCACCTTTTCTACTCACTGTCATAAAGGGAGGTTTTGGGGCCTTGTAGGGGCATACAATACATGACTAAGTTTAGTGCTTTGGGCCTGATATAGGCTTGCATGTGGATTTTATATTGACTGTCCTCTTGGGCAGGGCTACAAGACTTATAAGGGTAAAGAGGCCTAAAGGTTAGAGTGATAAAGAAATGGATTTTCCTAAGTGAAAGTTAGGGTGTTATGTTTTGGAATAGACTTTTTAAACATGTCCTAAGTGGTTCCAATCATTGGTTGCATTGAGTACAAGAACCCTCAGTGAGTTGGGTCATTTCCTTGAAGGAGTAGTGGATTGATAAGGTCCACTTAAAGAGTATTTGAGAGAGATGTGCTAAGTTGGTGGTTTGATCATCTAGTTGATCATATAAGGAAGCTTCCATTGCTCATTCTACATCATAGATACATTCTAGACAATTCAATCCTCGCATCAGAGATTGTTGAATGGGCCCAAAACCAATCCATTGAGTTACAATTCCAAGACAATGGGAGGATTAGTGGATGTTGGGAGATTGTTGATTGATGCAACCACTCAACCTACCTTAAAACATACCAAACATCTCCTAGAAATTAGATATAGGAAGAATTCAGACGACTTAAACAATTTTTATTGCCAAAGCATAAACTTATGATGACTTAACCAGGCCTAGTACACACTCCCTCCTTGTTAACCACTTAGACATATGGAAATTAAATGTAAATTTGATGCTATTTTTAGTCATGTAGGTGTGCAATAAACCACTTGTTGGTGTTTCCATTCAAGTTTATTTACTTGAATGAAGAGAAAAAGTCCTTTGATTAAAATTAGAGAATACATTTGAGGCCTTGGTTGTGTAACTGGTGGACCATAGTCACATTTAACAATTGTTACAAAGTTTGGGAGTTAAAAAATTGATTAGATTTGATTTGTGATGGACACATAAATGGATGGTAGTAACAATAACTTGCAATCTATCAAGACTTGATTACCTTATAACTTGTCAAATTCTAGAGATAAAATGATAGATTAATCATAATGTCACATTGGGATCACATCACCATGAAAGAACTTCATCCAACATCCTTATGAGTGCAGGTACCACCAAATAGGTATTTGTCAGATCTTTCTTCCTCGAGCGAGGAAAATTCAGGAAGAGAAGAGGAAAGCAAGACATGTAGTAGGTCTAAAAGAGGGAGATCAACTAGAGGTCAAAAGATTAGAAGAAAATTTTGTAA
The DNA here is from genome assembly GCA_007258455.2 of Sequoia sempervirens. Lineage (NCBI taxonomy): Eukaryota > Viridiplantae > Streptophyta > Pinopsida > Cupressales > Cupressaceae > Sequoia > Sequoia sempervirens. Next base: position 127,971 of record VDFB02002863.1, on the reverse strand, counting down.
ATGCATGGAATTTTTTCTTGCTGAAGGGGGGTCATGTTCTTAGGATGATGAGAGCATAGGCGACATCGAGGTGTCCTTGAGGTAAAAACATCTATAGAAACAATGGGTACCCAAGGAACTTCCTCCAATAAACACTAATTTTTGTGTCAACGAGAGGATATATCTCATAACACCATCATTACATGGTTTGGGCCTATTTTGCATGGATGACATAAAGGCCTGTTATGAAAAAGTTACTGAATTGATGGAGTATGTCGGACCCTGTTACAGTTACAAAGATTGGATGTAGCTAGTTTGATATACATGAAGTATGCGTAGGTATGCACTGTCAGCAAATTATTTACAACTAAAAGATAAGGATCAAAATAAAAGAGTGGCTATGTACATTGACGAAAGGCCAAAAGCATCAGGGAATATTGTAGGGTTTATAAACAGTACATGACCTGGGTCAACAAATAAGCAGCCCAATTGCATATTCAAGGCACACAAGGGAAATCGTGTATTTGTATGTGCGGTAAAATCAATAATTGCAGGGGAAGAGTTTCCAATCGATTACAATTTGAATCACTTAGATACAAACACAGTTACTATGGGGGTGGTATGTACTATATACCATTTTACTATTATGTTTTTTTTCGTAAGTCTATTGGTTTCATTTTGGTAATTTTTTTTATATTTAATTTTTCTCACAGTGGGACATTGATTGTATGTGGAAGGCTCCGACCCAGAGCATAGATCATGATGCATCTTCAGGCGCTTCTACCTGACAAGTTTACCTCATTGTAATTGTACAATTTAGATACGAGAAAAATGTTTTATTATTATATTTTTTTCATAAGGTTATTGGGTTAATTTTGATAATGTTTTTAATATTCTTGTTGTAGTCGGCTAATAGGGGAAAGGCGCCAGTAGTAGAGGAGAGCATCCATAGGGAGGTGCAATCACTATTATGTGATGATGACATCACATATTCAACAAATCCTCTTGATATGATAAGGAAGACCCAAAAATATGCAATGAAGAAATCCTTCAGTTGTTATTCATAGTGCCTCAAATAGATGAGATAAGAGAGAGGGTTAATATATTGACTAAGAGAGCACAAAAATTGGAAGTAAGTTGTCATGAGGTCTTTAATTATAACATAAGTTCATTCATGGTTTTATTTTTTTTACTTTTTTATGTCATGAACTAAAATATGTGTTGTTTTTACAATATTTTTTGTGTCCTCATGATGCTACTGGCCATGATCTGCGTATTGTAGGTGCTGCCTGACGAGTAGGGGTTGGTACAAGTGTCCATCTTGATCTTCCTGCACATACATCACATCATCCAACCCCATCATCCATGCCTATATTATCATCTAAAATGTCAGCAACACATACCATGCAGGCATTTGGTAGTGCACCTTTGGCAGCAAACACATGCCAGAACATGCAGTAGGACATGCACCTAGGGATGCAGAGGCCACTAGTACTAGTGATGTTTTAGCAACATTTCCTGGATCTTCCCGTATTACTAGTATGAGAACATTTCTGGTCACATTTGTGGTGTCTGAGGATTTTGTTCCCATAAAGATAGAGAAGGTTCCAGGTACTTTAAAATGTTTTAATTATTATTATATATAATCCAATTGAAACTTACTTATTGATCACTCTTTTTAGACTAATGATCCCATGATCATTTTATAGGAAATGATGTTTTTTATAAACATCTAAGTGATATTAAATTGTAGCATTCGTACACGGTGGAATGCCCAAAATCAAGATTTAAAAGATGAGCTCATTAACCGTTTAGTTGTGTTATTTGGTGATAAAACATTCAACTGAACCAAGGTCCTTAAGAAATTTGGCACCTATCTAAAGTATGCGAGGGACCAATATAGGTCACATTTAGAGAAGAACAAAAAGTACGAGTGTCCCCCCATGATTCCAGAGAGGGAGTGGAAGGACTTGGTGTCAGATGGAAAGGAGAAGGCTAAAAAGAAAAAAGGAAAGACACCACTAGGCCAAGGAAGGTATGTGATACTATCAACAATGTAATTATATACTGATTACTCTTTCTTTTTACATAATCTAACGTATTTCAAAATTTTCATAGGTTGCCTGACACATCAAAGGCAACAAAGGAAAGACTAGAAAAACACGGGTAACACAAACTTAGCTCTAGTGGTTATATGAAATTAGCCACACTAATTGTAAGTATCAATAAATAAAATATTGCATCCAAATGATAAATTGCAAACAATTTTGGTTTTATCACACCATAGAAGCAAAATTCATGATCTTATGCAAAATGTAGGGCTCTGAATTCAACAGAGTGCCCACAAAATAGGACCTAAAGATTTCCTTCCAACAAGGCTATAGAGCCGTGGCTGAACGCCTAAAAGTCTTGTCTGGGAAAACACAATATTCCAATACATCTAACACATAGGTAAATAAACTCAATAAAGTTTATTTAAAATTGAATACTTGTACAATCTATTCAATATTAATTTCTGCCTTAAATTAATTATGTGCCTATTTGTTTTAAAAAGACAAGCAATGATAATACTGCACATGACATTGGAATGCAGCCTGGTGAGGGTGGAGCACAACCTGCAGATGAAGGTCATGGTGTGCATCCCAGTACTAGATGTATTCATGTGCTATACAAAATACAGTATGGATTAATACAATTCAACATCTTTAATTGCAATTGGTGTATTAATTAATGTAACCTTTCATGTTTCAACTTTAGAGCATGTAGAGCATGATGAACATGTTGAGCATGATCAGGCTAGAGAAGATCAAGAACATGTTGTGGCCCCATCAGGTAAAGATGACCACTCTAATGTTCTTTTAAACATATTTAATTGCAATTGGTGTATTAATTAATGTAACCTTTCATGTTTCAACTCCAGATCAGGATTTAGAGGGCGTTCACCATGTTGAGCATGAGGCTATAAGACAAGATCAGGAACATGATGTGGCCCCATCAGGTAAAGATCACCACTCTAATGTTATTTTAATTAATGAAATACTTGTAACAATAATAATAAAACATATCAATTTAACATTTCTTTGTTATTGCAACAGACCCCCCTGCAGCCGCCTCCACATCATGATCAGTAAATGACTAGGTGTACATTAAGATCATGAGCAGATGGTAGAAAAATTGAAGGGGGGACATATGATTTAGAAAATGATACTCCACTTAAGTTTTTTTTAGCTTCAAAAAAGAAACAAAAAAAAAGTGATTGTAATCATATCATGACAACCATAATTTTGATAATATGTAAAAATTGAAAGAATGAATGTTATATGTTAATGAATGAATGTTATATGTTATTAATGGATGAATGAATGAATGTGAATATGTTAATGGATGAATGCTATATGCTAATGAATGAATGTTATATGTTATTAATGGATGAATGAATGAATGAATGAATGTTATATGCTATTAATGGATGAATGAATTATTAATGTTATATGATTGGGTATGAGGAATTGAGAGTGATGTGAGGGGGGGGGGAGGGGCCAAATGAGCTTCCACCATCACGTGGTTGGCCCTATTTAGTAGAGAATATTAAACTATTCTTGAAACAAAGAGAAGCTCAATAAGGTAATACACTTTTCAATATAAGAAATGCATCGTTTGAAGAATCAAACCAATATGCAAAGATGAGAGAAACTGCTGAATTTTTACTATGGTGGAAGAAAATGATTCTTTATACACTGATGCCTTCATTTTCCAAGCCAATTTCTCCTGCTTTGCATAGCTCTACCATGTTTGTGGATGTGAGATGACTCCTACACAAAAAACATGTACCAGTTTACGACCTTCAATCCAACTACATCCAAGTATCTTTTTAATTCCTCTTTCATCAATATCTTTACTATTTTAACCTCGTACAAATGTTTTAGATGAAGAACCCATTATTATGAAATGTGACTCTAGTTGAGTAAAGTGAATCCATGCTCTACATCATAATTTGAAGTTGTTTCCATTCCAATGTTCTGAGTTTAGTTTGTCTGTATGGCTTTGTATGAATACCACATTGTGTTGTGTGTGGATTTGGTTTCAAAGCTTTGTTTCTTTTGTTTTTATTGGTGACATAACTCTAAAATTTGACTTTTGTGCATAATAGGTTAGTGGAAAAATTGAAAGCTCTGAAGGGTTTAGAGGCTTGATTGAGATAGATACACATATATTTAGATCTTATTGTTGAAGGGAGGCTTCCACTTAACCATGAAATTTTGTACCATCTGCAGGTATGCAAAAATTTCTCTACTTACATTCATTCAACTTTCTTTCTTCCTTACCAAAATATACCCTTGTTAAGCCACAACCATAACTAGCACACTGTCATAATGCTTCAATCTCAGTCGTTAATCTTTGTCTTGACAAAAAGGATAATAGTCATTAATAAATTACTAAGGGTAAACATATTTCATAAAGACCTATGGAGGATAAACCACAGTCTACCAATCCATTAGAGAATTAGTTCATAAAACCATTGAAAATACATCACATTCATAACCTTTGCTAAGGGCACATGATAGTATTTTGGATTGTTTACAAATTCATATCTATGATCACTTTCCATGTCTTGAAATTTAGCATGTAAAACCTACGACTCATGTCCTCATATGCTTCATGCCTCCAAGTCTATTCACAAAAATTTCATGGCACAAGTCTTTCCACAAAAAAATTCATGCTCTATGATTTGGTTTCTTGCATTTGTTCTCTCAACGCCGTTCCTTTTGTTTGTCATTGCATCAAAAAACTGATCAGAGAACCATTCACATCCTCTACTTTACAACATAAAAAACCTAATTAGAGAACCATTCACATCCTCTACTTTACATCATATTAATTTGCATTGCAATTGTATCCCTTCAAGGAAAAACAATCAAATACCTATACCAAATCACCAAGGCACATTAACAACCATCTATACCTTCTCACTATAACCAATTATTAGACCTTCAAGACAATAAGTTCATCATGTTTTGAAAGAAACAATCAATCATCTACTTCACAACTCTGTCCATTCCAACTTACTGTCCTTTTTGCAGTCAAGTCATCCTTTATGCATATTAGATTCACCATACGTAAATCATTAAAAACAAAATACACTGCATTCTATACCTTATCCTAAACTTTGAAACATCTTTGTCAACATGAATACAATAGTTTCCAACCACTACCAAATCCTTTTATCACTGTTTTATCAAATTACCATTATCCATGCAAACAAGCACCACTTCTTAAATAGGATTCCATACCCTAAATAGGCATAGGGGTAGTTCTTATGAAAAATGAATGGAAAGAGATCATGTATCGCTAGGATATTTTGCAGTTTCCTCGACATGGTGAGTCTACTCAATGATTATTCTTTCAATCTCAAGTATGTCACCAAGACTCCTGCCGATGTAACCTTATCAGCATGACATAGTGGGTCGGGTAGACATTCAAAACAAGTACTCTGATGGTATATGTCTTACCGATATGCTTCCCTCGTGCTTCATCGATGAGATAGGATGAGTATCTCGCTGATGAAACTTCATCGTTGAGACCACAAGCCACTCCTCCTAATATATCTTCTGAGGAAATTTTTATTGCTGTAATAGTCTTGATCTTTCACTAATATGCCTACATTTGAACGAATAGTTTTTTAATTTTAAATTGCATTATTTCGTTGAACTTTTGACAACTGCAACCGACGAACCTCCAAAAGCATCCGATGAATTTGCAATACGTCTGATGAAACTTTCATTGTAATGACTTGCCTATTATGTCACAATTTTGAGAAACTTTTGTTGTTGTTCTTTCAATCTCAAGTATGTCGCAAGACTCCTACCGATGTAATCTTATTGGTGTGACATAGTGGGTTAGGTAGACATTCAGAACTTACTCTGATGGTATATGTCTTGCTGATATGCTTCCCTCATGCTTCATCAATGAGACAAGATGAGTATCTTGCAGATGAAAATTCATCACTAAGACCACATGCTAGTCCTCCCGATATATCTTCTTAGGCAATTTTGATTGCTGTAACAGTCTTGATCTTTCATCGATATTTGCAACACGTCTGATGAAACTTTCATCGTAATGACTTGCCTATTGCGTCGCCATTGTGACAAATGTCTGTTGTTGTTCTTTTGATCTCAAGTATGTCGCTAAGACTCCTGCCGATGTAATCTTATCAGTGTGACATAGCGGGTTGGGTAGACATTCATAACTTACTCAGATGGTATATGTCTTGCCGATATGTTTCCCTCGTGCTTCATCGATGGGACAAGATGAGTATCTCGCCGATGAAACTTCATTGCTAAGACCACATGCCAGTCCTCCCAATATATCTTCTCAGGAAATTTTGATCACTGTAATAGTCTTGATCTTTCACTGATATTTGCAACACATCTGATGAAAATTTTGTCGTAATAACTTTCTATTGCGTTGCCATTGCGACGAATGTCTGTTGTTATTCTTTCAATCTCAAGTATGTCACCAAGACTCTTGCTGATGTAATCTTATCGGCATCACATAACGGGTCGGGTAGACATTCAAAACTTACTCTAATGGTATATGTCTTGCCGATATGTTTCCCTCGTGCTTCATCGATGAGACAAGATGAGTATCTTGCTGATGAAACTTCATCACTAAGACCACATGCCAGTCCTCTCGATATATCTTCTCAGGAAATTTTGATCGTTGTAACAGTCTTGATATTTCATCGATATTTGCAACACGTTTGACGAAACTTTCATCGTAATGACTTGCCTATTGCGTTGCCATTGCAATGAATGTTTATTGTTGTTTCGACACTTTGGCAAAGGCATGCCACTTGTGTTCTGTCTATTGGTCGTCGATATAGCGACAAAATTTTCATCGATATCTTGATGAACACCATATCCCTTTCTTTGTGGCGGAAACTGACGAAGATGAGTTGTGATTTCAACGTTCTAAAGCTAGTCAGGAAAATGATGAAAATTACTTCAGTGATTTGTCGGTATTCTAACAATAGGTTGTCGATATTTCAACAAACCTTCATCAAAAATTGGAGTCAAATACAATAGTGTTTTGATAGGTGTAAAGGAGACTCTATTATAAGTATGGTTTAAAATTAGCAGGGTTCTATCCAAGGGGGTTTGATCTAAGGTAGTTTGATCAAACCCTCTTCAATTGGAATGCTTTAAATGGAAAATTTTAAGGCTTAAATCATTATATTTTCTAAAAATGTGATTTCAAAAAAATTAGAATCTCCTAGAAATTGTAAACCAGCTTTGTGGGATCACCCAACAACTTTGGAGATAAGGAATACATAATAGAAGGAATTTTTGAAATGAGTGCAAGAAGCAGTGGAAGGGAATCTCCTTGTCCTAGTACTTAGGATCCTTGTAAGTTGTAGGTGCTCCCTAGTGTTGGACCTATTGTCACCAAAATATTTGCATCATCCAATGGGAATCACAGGGCTTGTGGGACACCCTTTTTCCCAAGACTTCTCTAGTTAAAGAAGTCCATCACTTGGAATCTCCAACCATTTGGAAGGATCTCTTTTTGGAAAGTAAAAAAAGGATTCTCTGAGGGAGTCCAAATTTTTCTTTCTGAGGAAGGAACCACTATCAAGATCAACGACCCCTCTTTGGATTAGTCTTTAGCCAAAATGGAAAAAACCCTGACTGGAAGGTTTATTGGTAGGCAACCAAATATATAATTGATGAGAAAATGGGCTTCATCTTGTTGGCCTACTAGGGGTTCTTTATCTATCTCAACACCTCCAAAAGGCCTCTTTTTCTTTTCCTTCTCCTTCTCCCTCTAGGAGGAATTCATTAAGTTCATTACCTTAGGACCTTGGTTCTTTGGGAAACAAAGCCTAGCTCTTTGCAAATGGTGTTTGGGTTTTGAGCCCTCAATGCACCTAGCTAGTTCTCTCCTAATTTGGGTTAGGCTTCTGGGCCTCCCCTTGGAGTTTTGGGATGAGGAAATCATTGTTAGGGTTGCCAAATCCTTTGGGCATTTTCTCTCATTGGATCATGTCACTAAGGTGAGGAGTAGAATTGTAGTTTCTTGATTATGTTAGCATTGAACTAAATAAATTCTTGTTGAATTTTGTTATTCTCAAGTCCAGGACTAGAAAAAGGGCTTAGGATATTGAATACAAGAACTTGGCTCTCTTCTATCAAAATTTCTCCTCAATGGGTCACTTCTATAATGATTGGCCAAAAAATGGGTTAAAGAGCATGACCTCTCAATCCTTTGAAAGATAAGGGTGTGGCCAGCCCCCCTACGATCCCTAAGCCTTCAAAATCTATAAAAAACTGGTTATGAATCCCCCAATCACTTGTTGGGACTCCCCTTCTGGGACCCTCTTTGGATGGTACTTCTATGCCTCAAATTGATGGGTTGTCTTATGGGGGATTTTTGGTTGGTTTTGGTTTGTCATTTGGCCCTTCTATGAAAAAATGTTTTTTTCCTCCCTCTTCTCTTGGACCTACTTCAAAGAAGGTTAGAGACTTCCCTATGGTCTTTGTCCTTTTTTGGAAGGTGGTCATGAGAAGGAGGACATTTTTGTCCCTTCCCATCCTTTAGGGTTGGAACAATAAATGAACTCCCCATGTCTTTGGTAGTGTTTCCCCTGCCTACATCCCCCATGCCCTTAAGGGAGTCTAGCATAGGCCTCTTATGTTCTCCTTCTACTTCATCTTCTTCAAAAAATCCCAGGGCTGAGATGGATAGTTGATGTTGGGATAAACTCCAAGCCTATGTGGAAATATATTAGAGAAAATAGGAAGAGGAACATAACCAAGGATATTTCAAATGGAATTTAGAGTACATTTGAGCATATAGGCTCCATAAGAACTAAAAAAATTCTAATTCTCTCTTAGAATGTTAGGGGGATAAATAACATCCACAAAAAACACATTATCAAGGACCTCATCAAGGAATCTAAGCTTGAAATTATGCTCATTCAACAAACCAAAATGAGTAAATTGTTACATTCATTCAATCTAGTAAGTATATATGGCATAATGATATTTCTATTGTTGTGGATGTGGATGGTGCCTCTAATGGTTCAAACAATTTTTAGAAATATCATTATCATGGTTCCCTAATTCCTTTGAATAAATTTTTTCTTAATATTCTCTTCACTAATATTCTTAGGTAGTCTAATTGAGTTCTCTCTAATATTAATGCATCAAATAATTTAGTCCTTTATTGGGAGACTTAGTTCAATCTTCTAAGAAACAAAACCTCCTTTAAGAGTTACCACTAGATGTTGTTTGGTGACTTTAACTCCCCTCTACCTTTTTGAGAAGATGGGGGTTCTTAGGATTTGTCTGATAACATGTTGGACCTCAACAATCTCTTGAATAATAGAGGTCTAATATACCTCAATCTAGAGGAAATCCAATACACTTGGTCCAATAAAAGAATTTGAGACAATATTATTCAAGTCAAACTTGACAAGTGCCTTGTTTCCTCCAACTTATAAGTGGTTAACTACTATTCGCTCTCCTCCCAATTAAGAGTTGGTTTTAATCACATCCCTTTGATTTTTAAGTGGAATACCTCCATTTCTAAAGAATTTTATCCTTTCAGATTTGAAATAATGTGGACACATCACCTTGATTTCAAAAGGCTCATACTTCAATGGTGAAATATTGATGTTCATGTCACAAATATGTTTATAATTTCCTTCATTCTCAAAATCATAATTTTTTTTGAAAGATTGCAATAAAAACTCTTTTGGTAATATTTTCTCTCACAAATTTGTTATAAAGGATTAGCTAAGGAAAATCCAAATGGAAATGGATAGAGTTGGAGCCTCAAAAGTTCTCTCCCATAGGGAGAAGTTGCTTTTGAGTGATTTTCATAATGTTACTGAGAAAGAAGAAGTTTATTGGAAACAAAGATCAATAAATCAATGGATAAAAGGAGACATGAACTCTAATTTTTTCACCAATCTTCCATTAAGCATAGAAAATGGAATAGGATAACTAATTTTTTTTTTAATAAAAGATGGTAAAAACTTTATTAATCATCAAGAGAAATTGTACAAAACATAAAGCAGGAGATACCCCAAAAGGGGTCAAGAACTAGCATACAAGTAATCAAGAAATGTTTATGCATCATCTCACATCCTCAGTGACCCAACCCTCCAAATCCTAGGCAAGGTCCCCCGGTAAACTGTCCCAATCATCCACCATCCAATTCCTATTCTTCTCAAAGGCCCATTTGGCCAACCTGTCAGCCACCTTATCCACTCCTGAGGGATATGAGATAAGGTGAGAAACTCCAATAATTCTCCCAAACTAGTGATTTGATTAGCCACCACCGCAAGTTGCCAACTAACATCCTCAAATTGCCTCCTATTTATTACGTCCACCACTACCTGAGAATATAACTCATAGATAATCCATTTCCAACCAATAAAATATGCCCTCTTCAAAGAAAAAATAATTTCCAAGGCCTTCATAAAGGTATTAGAGTGCTTTGCCCCCAATATTCTGAAAAGAAGAACACAACCACCCCGGAGCTATCTCTACCCACACCACCAACACCAGCATGACCCAAATTTCCCCTTGCCAACCCATCTGTATTAATTTTCAAAACAATAGGAGGAAGAATCAAATGCCCCCCTAAAGACCTTCCTTCTAGAACACCTTCCACGCCCAATCTTGGACCTTCCAATACCACCATAAGCAATCCCCAAATTATGAATAACTCTAGTATCTCCTGGATCCACCAGGATTGATAGGTCACATTTAGAAGATAATGTCTCATGTAAGGCCCCAAGGATACAAGCCCAAACTTTCCCTACCAACAAATTCTTATCTAGAAAGATCCTTTAGTTGTGTTCTAGCCAAATGTTCCAAATAATTAGACTGGGACCAATAGACCACACTATGTTCAAAAAAGAAGTCTTCATTGGGATGGACCCAAAGATCCTCCAACACTCATCAAGAGAATAGGGGTGCTTGCACGACAGATTCCAGGTCCCCCACCAAAAGTGCCAAATAGTCCTAGAAGAGGGACACTGAAAGAAAAGATGTGAGACAGTCTCAACATCTTTTAAACAAAGAAAACATAATGAGGGACCTTGGAAGCCTCGTTTATAGAGGTTATCCCTAGTCAAGCACCTTCCATACACCACCAACCAAGAAAAGAAATTAAATTTTGGCCAAGAGAATTTATTCCAAATATTTTTCCACCAAGGAACCTCATCACTGCCAAACGCCTCTCTGTCCAGAGCACAATACCCTGAAGCAACAATGTACTTCCCTTTAGGACCCAAATCCCAAGCCAACACATCCCTCCCTGGAAGAGAGCAACAGACTCTAGCAGCTAGAATAGAGGACAAATCCCTCTTGTCCTCCAAAGACCCCCCTGTGGCCACTCCTACATATCCTTCCACTGATAGACAAATAGTCTACCCCAAAGCCTGAGGGGCTTTCAAATCCATCACTCTACTCCAACCAGCCTGAAGAAAAATCCTACTTAAGTCCTCCAAGCGAGGATGTGACTAGAGAATAGGAAGAAATCCATCCCAAGAGTCATGCCAAAAAAGGGCATTAGAACCTATGTTGCAGATCTAAAAAAGGCCTTGCTTAACTAGCTTAGATCCTCTCTTGAGAGTATCCTAGATCATAAAACCTTTCCCCACAAGAATAAAATGAGGAACCTCATCCCCATCCACCCCTCCAAGGTACTTGAAGGTAAGGATCCTAGCCCAAGATTGATGCTGGTGTGTACACCATCTCTAGTATAGCTTAGTAGCCAAAGCCTGCCCATTCCAATCCGCCCTATGCAATCCTAGACCACCATATTGCTTTGGTCAAAAAACAACTTCCCACTTAATTAGACTCCACTTTCTTAAAATTAAGTTACCCGACCATAGAATACGCCTATAAAGCCCCTCAAAATCTTTGATGAAACTTGAGGGAGCAGTCATCACAAAGCATCTATATGTAGGTAAGGCCTATACCACATACTTTAACATAGTAACTCTACCAACTGTAGATAGCCATCTATAGGTCCAATGAAAAATTAACCCTCTGAATTTATCAAGCACATCTTGCCAAAAATGCCAGGGGAGCAGGCGCACATCCAAAGGGATACCAAGTAGATAAAAGGAAGCTTTCCCACCTGAAACCTTATAATCCTGGCTATATGCTACCGAATAAGCATGAGAGTATTAAAGAAATAAATGAAAGACTTACTTTCATTTATGCTTTGACCTAAGGTAGCCAAGTAACAATCCAATGCCTAGAGAAAAGCAACAGCCTTAGCCACCTTAGCAACACCCATCAAAGCCAAATCATCCACGAATTGAAGATGAGTTTGAGGAGTGAGGGAGTTGCTTCATTTCTAACCTTGAATGAGCCCATCCAAAACTTGAGACTTAATGAACCTCCCCAAACCTTCGGCCATTAGTATGAAGAAGTATGGGGATAAAGGATCCCCTTGCCGAAGACCTCTAGAAGCACCAAATAGATCAGAGGCCTCTCCATTTATAAGAATGAAGAAGGAGTACGTTGTCACACAGCTCGACCCAATCAATCCACTCCTTATATAATCTAAAGGATCCCAAAATTTTGGTCAAGAAGTCCCATTTAACTCTGTCATATGCCTTAGCCATGTCCAACTTTATAAACATGGATTTTTCCTTCGAGGATGCCATGGAGTGAATAGTCTCAACAACAATAACTATACCATCCAAAATATGTCTACTTGCAATGAATCCTCCTTGTTCCTCTGAGATCGCTTATCCAACCATGGCTTTAGATGCTCCACAATTAGTTTTGTGATGATTTTATAAACCACATTACACAAAGCAATTGGTTGAAAAAGATCCAAAGAATCAACACTCTCGTGTTTTGGGATGAGAGCAAGAAATGTGGCATTCATGACTCTCAATATTTGCTTATTCCTTAAAGATTCCTGCACAACCTCCAATAGGTCAAGATTGATTACTTCCAAAAATTCCTGAAAGAATTCTGCCAGAAACCCATCTGGACTAGGAGCCTTCCCTTTTTGCATTTGAAACACCACCTCCTCCAACTCCTTCAAATAAATAGGCTTAAGAAGAGAGGTATTCATATCTTTGGTCACCAAAGGAGGAATACAAGCCAAGATAGAAGCTTCCTCCTCACAAGCAGGCGTGGTATCTTTCGAAAAGAGACCAAAGAAGAGGTGAACCGCCTCCCTAGAAATCTCTAGCGAGGAAGAGAGAAAAAAAAATTTAGGAGAGTGAAGAGAAGAAATAATGTTACCATGTCTTCGAGCCTTTACCAAGTTATGAAAGAAGGATGTATTCCTATCCCCTTCCTGAAGCCAGTCAATACGAGACTTCTATTTCTAGAGAATTTCCTCACAAAGCTCCCATTCCTCTAGGTATTTAACTGCACTATCCTCTAACCTACTCAAATCCTCACCTAGACCTTGATCTCGAATCTACCCGGTGATATAAGCCAAGCGCTCCTGAGCAACCCTTTTCTTTTGGAACACATTTCCAAACTGATACTTATTCTAGTGTTTTAATTTATACTTGACATATTGTAGTCTCTTCACAAAGGAGTACATAGCCATGCCAAAAGTTGGCCATCCTTCAATCCACTACCAAGACACCAGGCCAAGAAGACTCTCCTCCCTAAGCCACATAAGCTGAAATCTAAAAGTTTGTTTCCTATAGCCTCCAACCAGATGAGTAGAGAATTTAATTGACCAATGATATGATCACCGCCAATCTAAGATTTTAGAGCTTGACAACCACTTGTCACCAACCCAAAAACTGGAAACCAGAAACTTGTCTAATCTTTTAGAAATGGCTTCATCCCCTATCCTCCTATTATTCCAAGTAAACCATCCATTCACAGGCTTAATATCCACTAGCTGAAGCCGAACCAGATTCTCCCTTAGAATTTTAGAGGAGGGATCCAGATAAGGGACTCCCCCCTTTTCTCCTCGAGAGATGCAATTGCATTGAAGGCACCTCCCATAATCCAAGGAAGAAAGGGATCTAACGATCACAAAAAAATCATATGAGACCACAAAAGAATCTTACCAGGAGCATCCATCAGGGCATAGATGTTAGAAAGAAAAACTCTTTCCCTTGTTTGTAAGCAAATTGCAACAAGAGAAATGGAGAACCTACTGGAGGCTCACCAAATAGGAGAGATTTGCCAAGGATCCCAAAAATAAGCCAAACCTCCAGAGCTCCCCTACACACCCACACACTGACATAAACCTCTATTCCAAACCTTAGAAGTACTTTGGAACATACTGTCCACAAATAACTTTCTCTCCTGAAGGAAAACCAAATCCAGGGAATGAGCACGAACCAAATCCTGAATAGCCTTTTGTCTAGGGATGCTATTCATACCCCTCAAATTTCATGATAGTACAATCATCACGGAGCATGGGAGAAGTGAGCATCTAATGTATTTACAGACCTAGATTCAACCAACGTCTCGCCAACCAACTTCACTTTCTCTTGGTCTTTCTTCCTCCCTGCCTTTTGGGACTTATCATGACCACTCTTTTTCAGGGGATTTTGGTGCACACCCAGACTAAGGGATGAAAGAGATGCTTTACTCTTGCCAGAGACTCCAACACCTAAACCTCTAGGAGGGATATCACTAACAACAGTAGAGACCAAAGAAGTACCAACCAACTCACAAGGATCCCAAACCTAATTTTAGGGGCGAGACCCAAAGAATCCTTCACTTCCCCAGGGGCCTCCATAGGACCAAGAACCTCAGACGTAACTGCCACAGGCTCAAGATTATGAGCAGTAAAAGGGGAAGCATCCATATGAATGTCAGGAGATACCCCCTCCTTGTGAACTAAGTCATCCAAAGCATCAAACTTGTTAAATATCCCATCCTCATTGCGGTCCCGAAAAGTCCTCTTCTGACCTTGACCTTTGTTTCGAGACTTAATAGGAAAAAACCCATCCTTATCCAAAGTCACCCCTTGCATGGGCCCTTTTCCCCTTTCAGACCCTAGATTTTATGGATCCATCATGTTACCTAAGTTACCCACACCAAGAGCACACAAACACTTCCTCTAAAGATGGCCATATTCTCAACACAACCGACATCTAAACGGTAGAGTTTTGTAATTTCTAGCAGCTCATTCTAGGAACTAGAACCCACTGTCAGATCAATAGAGTCAAGCAAAGCATGACTCAAATCAATCTCCACACAAACACATGTGCACGGGAAAAAATCCTCTTCTCTAGAGTTTTTTGAGAGGGTCCAATCAATTTTCCTAGTGACATGGAAATAGATTGCAGAATATGGGTATGTGCAGGATCATGATGGGCCAACAAGTGGTGATATGATGGGTATGTGTAGGGTATGTGGCTGACGACTTTTTTTCACCCAAAATTAATTAAAAAAAAAGGGTTTTTAAATGAGATTCTCAGCTTTCCACCAATATAAATTATGCTTTACTTTGAATTTAATAAATAATTATTATTCATTTTCTATTTGAATTATGACTAAAGTCTTGATTGATAGGTTGATTGAAAAACATTTATAGCTTTCAAATAGTATCACATTTTTTGAATCCGAAACATGCATCACATTCTATGCTTCACATACTATAGGATTAAAAAAAAAAAACTAAATTTCATGAAGTTTTGACCAAGTTAAGGTGGTAAGACATACAATTTTTTATATTTTTTAAAAGTTGTAATAAAAAAATCATAATTAATTATTTACTTGGAAATTTTTTTATAAAATAATATGCATCAAATCCAGACATGAGTTCTCTACTTATATCTAAAATATTATAAAAAAATATTATCATTTTATTGTGGTTAGGGTGGTTAGATAGACACCTACTTCTTTTTTTTCCCTTGAAATTGAAGTACTACTACATTGAAATTTCAAATTTTCACCAAATTGTTTATTTTTTAAAAAAATACACCTAGTAGTTTAGAAACTACATTCAATTTGCTATAGATTATATTCTTACATATTTTTGAAATAATATAGATAACTTATTCAAATTTTTACATCAAGTTGCCTAACTCTAATTTTTTTGAATTTTTCGCCACTTAAGGGCCTATTTTTTTCATGATGATCCTGCACATACCCATATCTCTCCTCCAACATTCGAGTGACAACTAAGGAAGGAAAACCCAAATCAGAACCTTGGATGACATCTTCTCCACTGAGTTAAAGCCCATGTGCCATGGTTTTATGAATAACCCAACTTGATTATAGAAGTATGGGTCTCCCTCAAAAGTCCTATTCTGATCTAAAATACATGAGAGATCCACCAAGAAGAAATTATTTGCAGCCAATAGGACCTCAATATCTCCCTCTGGGTTCCAAGTCCTCCGAATCCAAGGTTTGAGGAAAGGAAGCAAGACCCTCATCCCCAGAAACTTGCAGATCAAAACATGCTTGGAGTAATATTCCAAATTCTTTGCAACCTCTTCCTTTTGGATTACCACCACTGGACACACTTGAGCCATTTCCAGACAACCATTAATCTTTTTCATTCTGAATGCCCCGATCCTGGACAAGCCTACTCTAGGAGAAGACAAATTGAAAGTCTCGTCACCCACCTTTGTCATCGCCTCATCCCCCGACCCCTCCTCCAAACTAGCATTTAGAGCCATCAACCAGCAACCCTTACTAGATCACACCACACCCTAGCCCCTGATCACTTCAAAACTTCAAACCACTAGCTTTCCAACCACTCACACCACTCACCCATCTCCCTCACTAGACCACATATCTTCTTACCATGCACCAAGAGAACACCAAGAAGCAATGGGACAAATGAACTTCAAAATTTGTGCATCAAACCTCTCTATGCAGCTAGACAAAAGCCCTAAGTTGAAGAAACACCCCTGCATCCTCCTCATAGGTCTAGCCATGCCTGAGGTGCCACCCACAAGCAACTCAAAATGAAGGGAAGATTTAAATCGAACCATCAAGAATGAATAAAGGAATTCTCCAAAAAAGAGATCACACCCCCCTGAATATGCAGAGAAACCCCCCTAGGTAGAAGAAAATGCAGAGAGCATGAATCCACTGTCAAAATGAACATGCACACTTTGTCCCTACCATGCAGCTTGGCCCAGGATGGCTGCGAGCGCCTGCAACAAAACCATAACTAGAGCATTCACCATCCCCAAGTGATCAAGACTTGCAAAATAAAATAAAAATAATAGGATAATTGAATTTATTAGTGCTAATGGATCCCACTTTTCCAAGGAAGTTGATATTTATCAAGAGGGAATTAGATTCTTCAAGGACCTCCTTAACCCTCCTAAAAATACCACATAGGTGGACCTTATTATTGACCAATTGTTGTAGTTTATCCCTAATTTTCTCCCCACCTTTGATTTTATTGCCATGGAAAGGCATGCCTCTATGGAAGAAATAAAAGATATTATGTTCTCTCTTAACCCTTTCAAAGCTTCTAGCCCTAATGGGTTCCCTCCAATATTTTTTCTAAAATATTGGGACATTGTTGGTATGGATGTTGTTCAAGCGGCTAGGAAATTCTAATCCTATACTAGTCTCCTCATGGAAATTAATAATACCTTCATTGTACTTATGCTCAAAAAATTTGGGGTTAATAAAATGTCTAAATTCAAGCTTATAGTCTTTCTAACATGATCTATAAGACTTTTTCCAAACTATCGGTGAATCACATAAAACCTTTCTCGAATAACTTGATTCATAGAGATCAAAAAGGATTTATCCTAGGTAGGAAAATCAAAAAATACTTATATGTCTATCTCCTTTCCCTATTCATGATGTCCACTACTTGGATAGATAAATTGGAACAAATTTAAAGAAGGTTCCTCTAGTCTAGACCTAAGGATAAGCATTGTATCTCCCTTCTGAACTAGGACTCTTCTCACACAAAAATAATGGTGGTATAGATATAAAAAAGGATAAATAGATGAACCTAGACCTCCTCTCATAAGTCAATTGGAATTCAATTAAACAAATTTTTTTGAGTAGGTTAGAATCTTGAGAGGCAAGTACTTAAATGGTTGAGATGGAATCTTTTTTTTGCATAGTAATCATATTCCTAAAGGTTCTACTATATGGAATAATATTATCAAAACTAAGGGAATCATAAGATAGGGAGCCTTAAGATAGATTGGTAAAGGGGATTCCATGAGGTTCTGAGAAGATCCTTGGATTTATTCTTCTCCTCCAGAATTTTTCTTGGTTTTGTTGGAAACCTAGATTTATCTATGCAAGAGATTGGGCTACAAAGTGAAAGACTATTGCGATCCATTCTTTGATACTCCCACTTGGAGAATAGATCCAAATTGGTATGATCCCCCACTTTTATTAGCTATTGATGAGATTCTAAGAATCATTGCTAACTAGAGCTTCTACAAATTAATTCATTTTCCTCTCTTGTTTCGATTGATTCTAAAGATGGTTTAATTACATGCTCAAATCTGGATTTAATATTTTATCCCCTAAATGACCTTGTCATTTCGATTGGAAGAAGATATGGAAATAAAACTCTTCCAAAAGCTAGATTCTTTTGGTGGATGGTTTTCTATAGGAAAATTATCACTCTAGACAATCTTCATAAATGGGAAATTGAATTAGTAAATAGGTATTTCCTTTGTGACTTGAGGAGGAGAAAAGTATTGACCACCTCCTTTTTGATTATGCTTACTCTTGGAGGGTTCACTAAAAAATTCAATCAAGGTTCCTTATTAGATGACAAGAGCTCAAACTATATCTTTGAATGTTGGACCCCCTTTCACTCATCCCCTTCTTGTCGAGCTACAATGGCGGGCCTTTCTTCTAACTGGTTGGGCTCTATAGAAAGAATGCAACAATATAGTTTTCAAAGATGAAAAGTTACCTTGGAATGTGCTCACAAATCTCACCATCAAAAACATCAAGGAAAATTTAAAGGTTGTCTATCAATCCTAAAAGAAATTCCTACACCCTATAAATTAATATTGCTATGTCATGGGATTTTATTGCCATCCTTAATAATTTGAGCTCCAAAATTCTTACTATGCATAACTATATGTCTTCAACTCTCTGACCCTAGTTGGTTTAAAATTAACTTTTATGGATTTACAAAAGGGATCTTGGGTCGAGTTGGACAGGGTGGTATCTTAAGGGATCATAGGGGAATGGTTTTTTGTGTGTAGTCAATTTGGGCACCTAGTCTACTAATTTTGTTGAGGTAGTTTCCACCTTTCTGTTGTTATCTGGAGCTTGATCAGTCTTGGAGTTTAAATTTTGGCCTCTTTACTCAACGTGTTTTTTATCCCAAAATCAATTAACAAGGGAATGAAAGGGGGTAAAGCCCCTCTTGCGGGGTCCAAGGATATTAAACTCTCAATGAGGGCTTAGGGGTGGAGCCCATGGTGGGGGTCTAGGGACAATTCCCCCAGAGGGGGCTACTGGGGGCAACACCCTCGAAGAAAAAATTACATATATTTTGTAAAGGAAATTTATCATAAATCCCCAATTGTATTTCAATCAAAACAATTGTAAGATTGCCAGGAATTATAACAGTTTATTATTGTAAATGGAAAACCAACAGTTATGTTTTGAATAGCCTGTAGCATAGGGAACATGTGAGAATTATAATAACCATGTGATGTTGAGTTTCATGGCTACAAGTTACATAGTTTTTCAATAGAAGGTTGTGCAGTTTTACTGTATGGTGCATGCAACAAAGTGTGTGGAAAAAATATGAGCACATATTATCTTGGTATTTGTAGCAGAATGTTGAAGGTGAGTTGTAATCTATAATTGCTAGAAGTTGAATTAATAAATGGACTACTATTTTTTAGATGTAGTCCAAGACTAGGGTGAACCATGTTAACTTGTCTCACTCTCTCTTTTCTATGAATTTTAAATTACTCCATTTCATTCCTTTGTTCATGTTTAAATTCAAATATTCATATAATTGATGGTTTAATCCATCTATTTCCTACCTACAATTCCTAACACTTTCATGGTATTTTGCTGGCTAAGAAAGATGCATTACTAAGGTGTTCATTGAAAGGGACTCAAAAAATTACATCATGATGTTGAATGGGGAAGGCTCCCCTAGCTGGTCTCTCCATCACCACATTGAAGTTGCTCACTTAAACATGATGAGCATAGGTTAGTGCAAACTCATGCATGTTTATCAAGAAGGAAATTATTCTATAGATGGGAGAGTTGACTTAGGAGCCTTTGTTGAAAGTATTAAAATTTTGGATGATTTGTAATTACTCCCAAAGCACGTGAGAAACTTTATCATTAATGAGGTTGTCTTTCATATCGTACACCATGTCATATCTATTGATCTATATCTCTCTAAATATTGTAAGGATTACACGTACCCTCCCATTTGCATGAAGCATAATGTTTTGTTCATACTTTTGACTCATTTTAGCAAGCTGCATTTTCACCTTTCCTTTGCATTGTTGGCTAAAAGTATTTGGAGTTACATTCGATAGGTTTTTAGCTACTACTCTTTTGCTTCCCTATTGAATGCTATGGGTGGGGAGATCATTCAAGAAGAGCCCAACAACTGTGAATCCCTAAGGAATGATGAGGAGATATGACCTATCCTCCAAAAGGGTAAGCTCACCTCACACATAGAGGCCTTGAAAGGTCATGACCTTAAACTTTCCACAGAGTTTGTGAATTCCTAGAAGGGAGGACTTGTTGAGCTTTGGGGCCTTTCTTTCTCTATCTTTATTGAGTTAATTTTGATGGCCACAGGTCTCCCTCTTGAGGGAGCTAACATCCCCAAGAAGTCTGTAGGGAATTTTCAAAAGGATATGGAAAAACTCTTAAAAAGAAGAGAGAAGGTCAACCACATGTAGAATGGATACAATAGAGAGGACCTACTTGGGGTTTAGAAAATGGTTGCATAGTTCCTAATGAGGTATGTTACCCTCGATGGCCATTTTAGGAGAGAAGGTTAACCACATGTAGAATGGCTATGATAGAGAGGAAAATTTTAAAATATTTCATGCTCATTTGTTTCCTATGCTCAATCACTTTCATCATAATCTAAAAATAAACTTTTCCTTTTGGATCCACTCCTTATTGGAACAATCCATCAAAGTTGTGCAAGAAAATGGAAAACCCCTACCTCTTCACTAGGGCTTAATATATAGGCTTTATTGGTATAATTTGGCAAGCTCTCTTCTACCATTTCTTCCCCCCCTCTAATCCAGGTGGATCCAGAAAACCTAAAAATTTCAGTCTCAAAATCTAATGGAACCAACATCATGTTGAAGAGCTTAGAAAACAAAACCCAACACAACTTGAATGGGCAAAAAAGGAGCTCATACACTCAAGTTATGCCTATTCAAAGTTGGGGTCAAACTGGGTACAAAGGCTAGTAAGAAGGTGAACAAATTCACAATCTCAAAAATGGTCAAAAGCAACATCATATTGAAGAGCTCGTCGCCACGATTTTGACACCATTTGTTTCACATCAAATGAAGTCCGTATGAGTGAGATACAACCGGTCAAAGTTTGCGAGGAAAATAGGTTGACTTGATGACGTCAACAAAAGTATAGTTAGCATTGTTGTAGACATGGCAGGTGTTGGTGACATGGAACAATCATGGTTTGACACGTGGCATTCTGAATAGCTGACTAAGCAAGACACGTGGTAGTATGATAGTTGACGTGGCAGGTATAGGTGGTGCTAACTAGGTGCTTGCGTGGTGCTGATTGTGTCGAGTTTGGAAAATCATTTTGTGCCACATGGCACCATTTTATTGATGCACATGTCACTCTCTCCTTTTGGGACATGACACAGTTTCATTTACCAAAAATGGTAGAGGTGGGGGTCGAACCCCCAGCCTCACAAATAACAATACACCCACCTACTAATACGCCACATAAGCCTTTTTGATAGTTATGCAATGCCAGTTAGTTTTGAAAACTACGTGTTGCAAATATAGAGGGGCGGGGGTCGATAACTCACCCACCTGCCTTGAAAATTATGCTCTACCATCAAGGCATTGTATGGCTTCGAGTACATGTCGACGTTAGATAGTTTTGAAGACTCTGCAAAAGCTAAATACTCCCAAAATTAACAATAAAACCCTTTGAATATAGAAAATCCTGATTATATGATATTTTTAAAAGGGTTAAAATAATAATGTTGAATGATATTATGTGATTTGTAAGGATTATCATAAGGTTTATATGGGATTTTAAGGGGATTATGAAGATTATCATTGTAAATGGGGGATTTTCAAAAGATATACATATTTAAATGGGAGAGATGCAATATGTGCAAAATCATATGGTTTTAGGCCAAAATAGGCAAAATCAAATGTATAAAAAGGGGAAGAGTTTGGCCTTTCAGACACATTGAAAATTATTGTGAAATTGAAAATTCTCTTGGAGAGAAAATTGTATTATTGGAAATTATTGTGAAATTGAAAATTCTCTTGGAGAGAATTATTGTATTATTGGGAAATTATTGTGAAAGGTGGATAATTTGAATTCTTTGAGAGAGAGATTACAAGGTGTTGATTATTACACCAAAAATTGTAAAGGAGAGAGACTATGAAAAATTCTTATGTAGGTGGAGCTTGGATATTGTAATGAGGCATTTTCATTGCTTGGCGATATTAATAAAGCGGTCTACCTTGAGAAGCAGACCTGGAGACGTAGTCCTAATTGGACGAACTTTGTTATCAAGCTCGTGTTCCTCTCTCTCTTCTATCTTTTCTTCTTCTCTCTCTCCTGTCTTTCATTCTTTATTTGTTTTCTAATCACGACACTTTAGTAACTAGTTAATTTCATTAAGTTATATAAATGTGAACCTAGTTTGTAATTTCAATGCTTAAACAACATAGTCACACAATTCTATTTGTGATCAGGATAAATATGTAATTAGGAGTAAAGTGCAAATTATTTGTAACCCTTTCATTACAAATCACCATCATATTGTTAACCCCTTCTTGTTCATAAGGGTGTTCATGTTAACTTGGCCAGTAACCTTGAAATCCCTCCTCGTATACCCACATCACCCCCCTCTCGCATTGTAGAGTTATTGAATCCACTCTCCCTCAGGATTCTAAGCGAAAAGCCATTGCAGCTAATTCTCGCACTCCTACAAGTAAGAAAAATGTTTCCTTTGAGGAACCACCCCAAATTTTGATTTTAGATGACAATTCTAGTTCTTCTTGGTCCCCTTCATGAGATGTCACCCTTGAGGACTCTCCATTTTTTTCTCCTCTGCTTCATAGTTTCTATGCTAGTTCCCCTTCTTCTCCTCAACATGAAGTTGGACATTCTTAGGAGTTGGGGGCTATTCCTTTGAATACTCCTAGCCCTTGTAAGGATTGTGCCTCTCTGTGGGAGAAAGTGGATGAACTTTGTAGAGCCTCAATATTCAAAACAACATTCTTAAGGGGTAGCTAGCCAAATTACTCATGGCTAAGGAAAAAAATCAAATTTTGGAGTCTATTGTTTTGAGAAAGGCTAGGGACTAGCCAGGTGAGGAGGAAGATGGGGATCATTGGGAGTTTCTGAAAGGTATGGTTCAAAATTTTGATAATTGGGCCAATTTGGACAAAGAGGTTGGGGAATTAAAAGATGCTATCAAGTCTCCTAAGGAATGCTCGAGTTTGAGAAAGGAGGTTGCTAATCTCCAAAGAAACCAAGAAAAAAATCTCTTCAACTTGCAAGATGGATGATAAATATCTATCTTCTCAACTATATTTTCTTGAGTTGTAGCATGATTTCTCATCCTTTCCTAAGTATGGTGGGAATGGTGGAGTCAACAGTCCTAATTTGATTATAACTAGTTGGATAAATTTGTCCGTTTATGATGCTGATTTTGGTTGGGGAAAACCCCTTTTCATGGGGCCTACTAAAATTCGTAGTGAAGGTCATTGCTACCTTTTACCTAGTGCTACAAATGACGGTAGTGTATCAATTTTCTTGGCATTGCCTAGTCAACATATGATTGGCTTTAAAAAGTTATTGTATGAATTGTAATTTGTTCCTTCTACCTTCTAAGGCTACAAGGTTTACATTGTATTTCTCTATTAATTTACCAATCAAATTGCTAAGATGTGGTTACATGTTGTGTCTTGTAACTTCCATTTTATAGACCTCTACTTTTATAATAAGCAATGTAGATTAAAAACTAACTTTTATCCTTTCTTTGTATAGACATTACAATATTAAACAAAAAATAATAATTTTGAGTGGTGTTATATGAATTAATATATAAATAGAAAAAAGTCATCAAAAAAGTCAAAATACAAATTTTATTATGTATTAAATTTAATTTAGAAACCCAAAAAATAATAATATGATATGTGATAGATTTAAGTATTATAGTAAAAATAGATTTATATCTTTTTATAGAGTAATTATTTTATTTTTCAAAATATTTTGAAATGAAACTAATTAATAATGAAAAGTGTTATTTATTTATTTATTCTTTATTTAGTATATGATAATAATATTGAATACGATACATATGGATTGATCGGATTGATAATATGACTAGTTTCCTTCATTTTATTTAAGTCATATATGATATACTTTTATGTATCAAATGTTTTTATTATTTTTTATATAAAATATTTTCAACTTAATCCATGTTATTTTTTCCTTTTCAAAATACATAAAAAACATATAAAAATGTATTAAAAATAAAGATCACTATTCCCAAAATAGCTTGTTCTTGAACTAGAGGCAAAAAGACAAAAGGCTCAAACACAAAGGAGAGGAAGGATACTTTTGTGGAACAACATCTTGGCTTCCCTCAAGGGGAATATGTGGCGCTAGTGGCACTTAATTATCTTTAATTTATGATTAATGTCTTCCTTTTGGTGCTTAATGGTTGTTCTAATGTATATTTCTTTTCCATTATAACTTTGGTGTTTGGGATATTCTCTTGGGATTTTATGATGTAATTTTATTTTATTTTTTTATGTTATGTTTACTTGTTAAGGGTGGAGGCCTTAAAAAATTCTCCTATGTTTAATCAAAAGACTATTTTTAAAATAATAATTTAATGTACCACACCATGTGACTTTGATGATATCCATTTACAATCATTCTAAGTGTCATAGGGGAATAATGGGTAATGGTTAGAAAGCATAATCAAAGTATTTAGGGTTAGAAAACACTAAAAACTCAAACAAGAATGATCAATTACACCCATACTAAATGGAATTAGAATGCCCATGCTTCAAAGATTCAAATTAAAGATATGAAAATTAATTCAAACACAATTAAATCAAAGAAACATGCAAACCTTACAATCCCAATATGGATTGATGACAGTTTGTGATGTGGATTGCTCAAGTTGTGCATAACCCATGTTGCAAAAGCTAAGATGATGAATTTTGATTCACAAAGATAATGCTCAAGTGCTCAAATATGTTCTCAAAATGGGCTTAAATTCCTTATGAGAATTGTGAATGATTTTAATGGAGATGAAGGTGTAAGGAAGCTAAGGTAGCATAACAACTTCCTACACTAATATTGAGAGGAGAATAATGTAAAACTTTTACAAATCTTTAACAGCTATAGAAACTTAAACAAAAATAAACATAAATATCATGCATACCACGACATAGTGATTTATGTGGGGAAAACCCTTTCAGGAGAAAAACCCCACACTCCAAAAGCCACCCAATATATTATTCAGTAAATCACAAAGATTGCAATATACTTGTAGAGCAAGCTTCTCATAGGAGTATCACCACTCAAATATCAAGAGACAACACGACTTCTATTAGACTCTCAGAATACATCACCATCTCTACCATAGTCATAATACAACGTCCTCATAAAATAGGGTTACATTCCAGGGAAAGACAAGCCAACAAAATATCCACCATTAGATCTAAAACCTAATAATTTATGGTCTAGATTTACAATGTATCATTTATTTAATGTATGTTGGCCATTTTAGGAGTTTTCTGAAAAAGTTAACAAAAAATTGTTTACATGCATCCTACTACCCCCCCTTGATGCCATTGTATATTACACCTATCGGTGTAACTAGGATATATATATCCTATCAATAATAACCTTTATATAATTGCAAGGTTGAGAAAATTTCCCAAAAAATCTCCCACTTGTTGAACACCTTGCAAGAGCAATGGGACAGAGTAAACATTGTCTCTTAGTTGCTAGGGGCCAAAAGGCCCATAATCTCTTAACACCATCTGAACTTCTCTGTTCTTATAGGCTTAGTTAAAGAATCTGCAACATTCATCAAAGTCTCTACCTTAACCAGTTTCACCCTACCATCTTCGACCATATCTCAAACAAAATGATATTGTACATCAATGTGCTTGGTCCTGACATGAAATGTCGGGTTCTTGGCTAGAAATATCGCACTTTGACCATCACAATAAATTGTCACTACACCTTGTTTTATTCCAATATTTGAACATAGTCTCTTAAGCCAAATGGCTTCTTTACAAGCATGAGTAGCTACCATATACTCTACTTTAGTAGTGGACAAAGCAACCACATCCTATCGCTTACTCATCCAACTGATTGCACCACCAAATAAAGTAAACACAAAGGCATTGGTGGATCGTGTGCTATCAATATCACCTGCCCAATTTGAGTCCACATAGCCATGAATATCAAGGGAAATTTCATCTTTAGTCACATTAAACTATGATAACACAAGGAATAATCCAAGGTGCCACACAAATATATGAAGACTCTTTTAACTGCATCCCAATGAACTCTACCGGGATTAGACATATATCTGGAAAGAAATCCCACTACTTGGGTAATGTTTGGTCTAGTACAAACCATAGCATACATCAAACTTCCAACTGCACTCTGGTAAGGCACTCTGCTCATGTCTTCCATCTCTGATGGAGATGTTGGACAATCTAAAATAGATAACTTTGTTCCAACAAAAAGGTGAACACACAATGGTCTACAATCCTGCATGTTAAATCTCTGTAAAATTGAATTGACATACTTACTTTCGCCATGCTATAGCTTTTTGTTCACTCTATCTCTTTTAATTTCCATCCCAAGAATGTGTCTAGATACACCAAGATCTTTCATTTCAAATTTAGCAGCAAGTTGAGATTTCAGTTCTGAAATCATGCCTTTCCCTTTGCCAATAAATAACATATCATCAACATATAATGCAATAAATAGGAAATGATCACCCTCAGTTTTATAATAAACACAATGATCTGATTTAGAATGCTCAAATTCCAAACTCAACACATATGTATCAAATTTTTGGTACCACATCCTAGGACTTTGTTTTAAGCCATACAAAGTTTCTTTAATTTGCAAACCAACTTACTTTTACCTTTCACCATGTAGTGCTTTGGATTTGTCATATAAATATCCTCCTCCAAGTCACCATGAAGGAAATAAGTTTTCACATCCATTTTCTCAACCTCTAAATCATAAGCAACAACAATAGAAAGAAAAAATATAATGGATGTCATTTTTTCAATAGGAGAGAATATCTCACCACAATCAACACCCTCAACTTGAGAGTAACCCTTCACAACCAAACTTGCTTTTTATTTCTCAATACCTCCATCTAAACCAAATTTTTTCTTGAACACCCATTTGCAATCAATAGGTTTCCATCCTTCAGGAAATGGTACAAGATCCCATGTATCATTATTTTTCAAAGATGCAATTTCTCCATCCATAGCAATCTTCCAAGATTCTACATCATTCATACCTAATGGCTCTTCTATAGATTTGGGTTCATCCATGTTAGTATTCAAAGGAAAAATACATCTCCAATAATCAGGTGAATACCTTTCAAGTGGTTGTCTATGCCTTGTAGACCTACGAACACGCTGAGTTGGAGGTTCTTCCTCCTCTTTTGAAGATCCAGATCTTGATGAGTTCTCCTCAACTTCTTATCTATCCTTGGGCCTCGATTCAAATTTCTTAGGTGTAGAAGGAAATTGAATCACATCTTCCTATTTACTCTGTTCTAGCTGCAATGTAACAAAAGAAGGCTTAGTTTCTCTAAAAATAACACTTCTACTATATATTACCTTAAATTGTGCAATAGGTTCCCAAAGCTTGTATCCTTTCACACCATAACTATATCCAATGAAGATACATTTCACAACCTTGTTCTCCAACTTTTTTCGTTTCTCCTTTGGCACATGTGCATATGCCTCACAAACAAAAACTATAAGATGTCTTAATGAATGCTTTTGATGGGCAGCCATGCCTTTATAGGTGTCTTATCAACAAGAGCTGATGTAGGAGACCTGTTAATCAGGTAATAGGTAGTGGCAACAACTTCAGCCCAAAACCTTTGTTCTAGGATAGCACCACTCAACATACTCCTAGCCTTCTCCATCAGTGTCTTGTTCATTCTTTCTAGAACTCCATTATGTTGTGGAGATTATGGAGTTGTCTTCTATCTATGAATACTAAAATCTTTATAGAATCTATCAAAATCATTAGAGAAAAATTCACTGCCATTATCAATCCTCAAACATTTTATTTTCTTTCCAGTCTGCAACTCAACAATTGCTTTAAATTCTTTAAATCGATTGAAAACTTTAGATTTACTCTTTAGAAAATATACCCATGTCCTTCTACTATAATCATCAATAAATGAAACATAATATGTGGACTTACCAATCAAAGGAACTCTACAGGACCAAACAAATCAGAATGAATAAGATCCAATACACCACAAGATTTATAAGAACTCAAGTAAAACTAAACGTGGTTTTGTTTTCCATAAATGCAATGCTCATAAAAATAAAATTCAATATTACAATCAGACAAACCTTCAACAACATGGTTTTTATTTTTCAAGGTCCTTAGACCCTTTTCTCTAATGTGGCCAAGTCTTTGGTGCCATAACATAGTTTTCTCTGCCAATAACTTTTTTTTTAGAAGAAAGAGCACCCTTGGTGATGCAAGAGCATCCTTGGTTCACAAGCAATCTTGCATGATCAACCAAAAATCTTTGCATTTCAGTTTGTTTCTTTTCCTATTTAGTTAGTTCAGTCATAAGCAGTTTTTGTATTTCGGTCTGCATTCTACCATAGTTTCATTTTAGACCTTGTGGAGCCTAATGACACATCATTCAATGTTCTTTGGTTCGTGGATGACCCTCCTGTGAGATTCACACTTCATTTCATTCATTTTCAAAGGAGTTCAATTCATTTTGGTCTGACCTATCTATGTATACACGTTACACCTCTTTCTTGGAGTTTGTAACCTTCTTGGTTCGACGTGGAGGAATCTAGTGTTCCATAAATGATATATATTGATGTAATTGATCCTTAAGAAGTATTTCTCAATTGGGGATTTAGATAGATAGTTTCGAATTCTTAGCAAAGGAACTTTAAAGCTATATCTTGAGCATATTCTGTAATTGTGAGATTAGGCCTGTGAGCCCTAATTGTAAGCCCACATGTTGCCAACCAATTTGTATTTGAGTTCTATCATATATTGAATGAATGAATCTGCATTTGTTTCACATATCAATTGTTTGTCTTTTATTCAAGTTTTAAACAAACACTTTCAGTTACGAATTTCAAGAAAATTATGATGAAATGCAAGTGCAATTCAACGACAAACAAAAAACAAAATGATGACTTTCTAGATGCATTTTTTTTGAATTTTCTAATACAAATGATTGAAAAACACTAATATGCAGACTATAATGTAAAATGGATACAAAATGTATGCCAATTTTTGAATTTTTGAAGTTTTAAACAATGCAAAATGCAATTTTAAAACCCTAAATGAGATGCAAACTAATGCAATTTTGAAAACCCTAAATGAGATGCAATGCAAACTAATGCAAAATCCTAGATCTAGGGTTTGAAATATCTCCAAATCAGAAAGTTTATAATGTAAGAATGTCGAGTTCACCAAAATGAAATAAAGAAAAATAGGGGTGGCATCAGGATGAAATGGGGTTAAGTGCCAATATGGAATGAATAAGGGTGATGTGCCTATCTTTCTTCTAATTTTATTAGGAAAATAGATCTCCCAAGGATAGGATTGAATTTCAACCTGAAAGGTGAGTCAACCCTATTAGGGGATCAGTTGTTTCCCTTATGACAAAAAATGAAAAATATGACTGAAATGCACTTTGGGGAGATAAAAATAAAATGCCTAATGAACTCAATTGTGCAATGTGGAACTTGAAATTTTGAAATAAAGAATAGCACAAACAGAAATATCAAGCTATAGGTAGATCTGAGAAGGGGAAATTGACATGTACTAGGCTCCAAAAGTGGTTGTTGAGTGTTCTATTGGGAAAAATTCAGCCTAGAGTGAATGGGTCTTTGCCCAGGGTTTCAAAATCTGATTTCATAGTCCTCTAATCTTGGATCTGCACTCCCAATTCCTCTAGATTCCACTATTGAAAAGTCATAGATAAATTTTGCCAATGAGTTTCTGTGGCTTGACAACTTTGATGACAAATTTGACAACTTTGTAAAATTGCACTTTTGATCAATCTTCAATCTTTCTCACCTACAAATTTGTAAACAAAAAGAGAGAGATTTTTGTTTTGTTTTTGGTGAATAGGGGTTTGCCTTGGTCAAACCCAATTTGGTAATTAAACCTTGATAATGAAATAATGACAAATAAAAGGAATTTGATGAATGAATAATTCTATGTCACAATTCACCAAACCCTTAAAGGATACCCTTAGAGGAATAAAATCTAACACAACACTCTAAGGATTGGATCTTGCATGAATTGGCTTGAATGATAGCTTGATTTGATGCGTGAATTCTTGCTTGAATGCTTGAAACCTATATCACAATTTTAACTACAAAACATAATGCAAATACACATAACATTGACATGATGATATGATCTTGAATGTTGTTGTAGATGCTTGATAAATTTACTCTTCAATGCTCTTGACAATAATTTTTTCTATTAGGACTAATCTCTTAAAGTCTTAGGATTTGAATTGATAAAATAACTATGTATTTTTATGTGTTTATCTAATTTCCTAAAAATTAGATTCCATAAGCTGACATTTGAAACTTGAATTTGAATAATTAAAATGCCACCAAAAACATACCAAAAATTGGGTTCTAGCACTTAAGAAGGACCCATTCACCCTCGGGAAAATGGGTCTTTGGACCTAAATCAAAGACACACAATTTCCAAGGTAATTAATTTAATGTTGGCAATTTTTAACGTCGCTTTCCCTTTCATAAAATGGAAAAAATAAGGCTTAGGAATGCATAATTTAGACAATTAGAAGCTTAATCAAGTCTAATTTAATTAAGGGACCCAATGTTCATAGTGTAAAATGTAAAGGAGTACATTTTTCAACACTATAGGTGGATTGCTGTATCTAACTACTACTGGACCAGATCTCATGCATGTAGTGTGTCTTGTGGCAAGATTTCAAGAAGATCCTAGAGAATCACATGTGGAAATAGTAAAAAGGATATTTAGATATTTGAGAGGCACTCTAGACTTTGGTCCATGGTATCCTAGGGATACTAATTTCTCTGAGTGATTACATAGATACATATTGGGTAGGTGTACAAATGACAAGAGAATTATAAGTGGAGGTGCTTTATTTATTGGAAGTAGATTAGTTTCTTGGCTAAGTAAGAAGAAAGATTGAGTTTCATTATCAACTGCAGAGGTATAATACATTGTGCAACAACATTTTGCTGCACACAGGTGTTGTGGATGAAGGAAACATTAAAGCATATTAGAGTATTTTATGATAAACCTATTTCTATCTTGTGTGATAATACAAGTGCTATTAATATTTCAAAAATCTAATAATGCATTCAAGGAAAAAGCATATCTCTATCTGCTATCACTTTCTAAGAGAGAAATTTGTAGAGAATGAAGTGAAGTTGGAGTATGTACCTAAAAAGGATCAAATAGTAGAAATTTTCACAAAGGATCCTCCAAAAGAAGCTTTGGGTTATTGCCCCTATTTCTTTCAACTAGATGCATGAGTTGGTGTATTTTCCTAGGTGAGCTATTCAAGACACATTCTTGATCCTAGATTGAAGAAGGCTACCTCTTAGGGGGAGTAGGCAGTGGTGTTTTTGGTTGGTGAATTTAGGGAGAGCATATCTTGTGCCCCTAAGGGGGAGAGAGCAATGGAAAGGAGAGAAGTAGAGAGAGCACTGGAGAGAAAGTAAATGGGAGAGATAATTTCTTGCAAATGTTTCTTGAAGTGATGTGTGTAGATGTTTCCATTTTCTATTGATATCAAAGGGGGAGAGAAGTCTAAAAAATAGGAAGAGAGTGAAGTCTGAAAGAGAGAGTGAAGTCTAAAAATAAAAAAGGAAAGAATCCATGTCAAAGGGGGAGAGAAGACTAAAGTTTGAAATGTAATAAATTTTCTAGTAAGGGGGGGTGTTGCTTGAGTATTGCTTGATGTTGGGATTTTGTTGTGAGCTAGTGTTGTCATTACAAGGTTGCTTTTGTTGTTGATGGTTTTTAGAGCTAGTGTTGCCATCAATGACAAAGGGAGATATTGTTGGAGATTAGTGTTGTCATTGATGTCATCCTATGTCAACCTCTAGTGTCGTGTTGAGAAAGTGTGGTATATGGAGAGGTGTTGCATATGGGGAGATTGTTGTAATATTTAGTGTGGTTGTGATCATAACCTATGTTTGTGATGTTGCTGATGTAGCTAGTTCACTTGGTTTCCAAGTGCTTTTGAGAAAATTTGAATAAGAGAGTGTACAAGGTGGTAGAGTTGTGTTTTATGTTGTGCTCCAAACTTCTTCATGGTTGAAGATGTGCTTATGTAGTTTGGATGTGATGATCAAAGGTGTTCATAGGTGCTATATCTAGAGTTTCAAGTTCTGGATTGTGTATTAGTGGAAGATATGTTTGAAAGTGTGTTTGCTTATGAAGAAGGTTATCTGGGAGAAATAGAATTGCTCCACATTTCTCTGCATTGAGGTTTCTTGTCTTGAGGATTTGGTAACATGCTAATATGTTTTGTATCTACCTTCCCTTGGAGTTCTATGTGTTCAAGTGTTTTGCAAGGTTGGTTAGTGAGTTTTATGCCTATGGCAGTATTTTTGGTTGCATAGGATGATGCTATTCTCAGTTATAGGTCATTGCGATAGTGTTGCAAAATATCTTGATGATGCTATAATATTCTAGGATGTTCTGTGATGTTGCTTCATGGTTTGTAGGATGTTTTGGACTTGATGAAGAGTGAATTGATTGTTTGGTAACATTAATATAGGTTTGGCTAACTTGGCATGTTAGCATCACTTGTGGATGTGTTTTGTGCATTGCAGAATCATGGTGAAGTGTGTCAATGTGGATTTGGGTCCTAGTTAACCCTTTGTGTGGTTTTCCTTCACTTTTTTCCACCGCAGAAGTGTTTAGTGTTGACCTATTTGTTGGTTACACATTTGAGGTGCATACATTTCATTGAGGCTGACCTAAACAAGGTTGTTTGAGGTCATGGAGGATATATTTAAGAAAGTTCAATTGTTGGAGATGTTGGAGATGTGTTGTAAGATGTGAATGTGATTGAGTTTGGTGCTCTAAGTGTGAGCTTAAACACTTAAGGCTTCCAGATGCAGTGAGCAGAAGGTGTCTACATTTTTAGTGAACCAAAAGTTGCTGGAGGCAGTGAGTCAAAGGTTACATATGGTGTAGAGTTGTTGTGGTGGATCTTCCTATTTATTTGAGGTAGTGAACCTCCTTGTAATAGTCTTCTTTTATTTTTCTTTCTTTCAGAGAGAGTCCTTTTGGGCAGTGAGCCCTTAGTAGTGAGCCTTTCATTTATTTTAGTTAGTGATCCCTTCTGACAATGAGCCTATTGTATTTGGTGTTGCTATTCATATATATGTGAGTTAATCTTCACCATTTTTTTTCACTAATTAGGTTTTTCCATGTAAATTTGGTGTTCTCTTCTATATGGTGTTTTTGTTTTGATGTTTCATATGTTTACTTTTTGTTGATGCTTAATAAGGGGTTGAAGGCTAATAAAGGTTTAAGGATTAATGAGTGTTTGATGATTTTAATGTACAACTGATTCACCCCCCTCTCAGTTGTCCTGTGTGTCTAACATTAGTGACAATAGATAACACATGGATTACAAAGTGGGAATTAAATAAGCTGGATCAAGACAAGTGTCCAAATAGTTTGAGGACAATAACTTGCAAGAACTATGTTCTTTTCAACCAGAGGAGAATGATGCAGGGACTTCCGGAGGTCATAACATTTGAATCAAAAGTTCGTTTGGGATAAATTTTATGTGGAGGTATATCTCGAGGAGTTGATTGGAATTTTCAATGAACCTAGATCTTTTGGATCTCATTTTGGGGATTTTTAGGACCAAATTCTTTCATCTGGGGCCTCAAATTAGCTTTTAGTTATTTTTTGAGATTTTCTTAAATTATATTTTCTTAATATTTTCAAACTCATGTTTCTAATTTTATTTTTTTGTTTATAATTAGTGTCACCATAGTGGTAGGAAGGTAATTAGTAATTTCCATGGTTAAATGTATATGTATGTAAAATTACCTAAAATGGCAAATTAAAAAAGCTATCAAAAGATGCCAAAAAGTTAATGTTTGGATTTTTGTAGATATAAGGTCTTTTCTTTCATTTGTAGATGAAAAATGGTAGTAGAGTAATGAAGAAAACATTAATTTTATTTTCCAATTCTCAATAGCTAATTCTCTAGATGATAATGACATATTTCATTCTTTAGTTTGGTTGCATCATAGATTTTTCAACAATTATGAAGGTCTCTATTCTACATATTGAGAATTAGTAAAATATATTAAAAAAGTGTGAAAAATGTCGACGCACTAGGTATTGATGTTTTTAGTTTAACAAAAAAATTAATTTGGATAAACACCAAAAAAATTGTGTTACCGAAGTAACCCATGTCTTAATTATAGTTAATATCACTTCAAAAAGTTACAAGAAAAAATTACTCAACATAAAATTATGAAAAATATTCATGCACTAGATATCAATGTTACAAATCTATATTTAAAATTTTATAAATTTATCCTTTCTACAAATAAAGTTATGCTTTACTGAAGTAACATCACTTTTAGAAATATTATTAATTATAAAAATAAGTTATTAAAAGTTATGTAAAAATATCACAAATTATTTTTTAAAATTAGAAATAATAATTATAATCTACAAATAAAATCTCAAAAATCACTAGTTCACATCATCTTCAAAATCTTATCGGTTTGGTTGTTATAGGTGTCAAAAAGTGAAAATTTGGTAATTTTTTTTATTTCAATGTCTACCTTGGCCAAAAATTTTAACACACTATTGTGAGATCACCCCACCATGTTGTTATCCAAGGTAGAGGCTTCCAAACTTCTATCCTAGGTTCCTCAATATCTCTACTCTTCCTTTTTATAGTCAACAAGTGTTCTCTTTTTCTCTATTTTTAGATATTTTCAGTAGTCCTATTCTTTTCATAATTTTAGTTTGATCATTTGTTATTCTTAATTCTATTTATAATCAAACACTTAAAAATATTTAACTAGTAAAATTTGAGTATTATATTTAGTAAAACTGTGCATTTAGTTAACTCTAGTATAAAGTGTGAGGTTGACTCTCAAGGGAGATTCCCCTTTGTAGGACTTAAATTTTTCACCCTTTATAGACACCATAATTATCTCCATCACTATACTTATACCCAATAGATCATTTAACCAAGACTCCAAGTCTATCACACATATCAACCATATTATCAAACCAAAAGACTACCTACATTCCTATCTCCATCAAATTCTAAACTCTAAAAGTTTCTTTAATCCTATATCAAGACGCACCAAATTTAATAGCCAACTAGACCATCATATTTATATCGTAAGAACATGCACTCCAACAAGTTTTTTCCTTCCAATTCTCTAACTTTCACATAATCACACCTTGAATTCTAGGCTAGGACTACAATTACTCAAACAAGTACAATCCTTTCTCTAGTCATCTAAATGAAAAACTACCTAATGTATTAAAATAGTACACTGCAAGTATCTTCATCGCCTATTAAAAATAAAAAAAATATGATTCTATATGTGAAAGATATGACCTATTAATTAGTTTAGAGCAAAGACAAATTTATAGCACCATATTTTAACAAAAAAATATAAAAATATGATTTAACTGAACCTATACCTCTATGTAGTTCTTGAAGAGAGCTTTTTGATGACTATAAGAAGTAAAAAAAAAACCTAGAAGAAAATAGCTCCTTTAAGGAATTAAAAAGTAGGTTGATGGTTGATAGGCTAAGCATGGGTGGAGTCACTAGTGGTGCCAATTGAATGGTGATAAGTAGGAAATAGCAGTGCACTAATAAATTGGACTTGATGAGCTAGCTATGTTGGTGGACTAGATTCTAAATGGGTGTTAAATTATGTGTAAGAACTTTTAACTCCACATAAGCCTATGGGGGTTGGTTACTATTACTACCAATTAGAGGCTAAGACTAGGGGCATAAGACCCTATCACCCTAATATTAGCTAACAAGCATTGTCAACACATACAAGGGTGTATAGGAGTCTGGAGACCTTTGTACAACCCCCAAAATTTTTTCTTTTATTTTTAACTACTAGCTTTATTTTTTTTAATCTACACATAATACAATCATATGACCAAACAAGAGAGAAGATGAATTTTTTCTTGAGGCCTTGGTGGCTAGAATAGGTCAATTCTTACATCAATCTTTGTCTCTTCAGCCTCATGGATCTAATGGTGAATATCATTTTTTCTAGGGGTCATCTACTCAACTTCCTCTATGAAACCATCCTAGTGATCACCTAGAAAAAAAATTATTTTAACTCTTTTTTTAAAATCCTAAATCTACAAAAAGATTACAAATTTGCAAACCCCAAAACTCCAAATGTACAACTCACTATCTACATAACATATCTCATACCTTAAAATTTCTAAAATCTATCCAAAATTGTCATGTCTTCAAATTTGTTCTAGATTTGTTTAAATAATGGTTAAACTAAAATTGGGGACCTCTCACCTCATTCAACCACAACCATAACTTTGATACCACTTGTTAATAAAATTGTCAAGTTGATCAAATATTCTCCTACATAACCTTGCGAGAGAAAATTATGCACACAAGATTATAAAATAATCATAATGGAAAGATCAAAGGCATACCAAAAGATTACACAAGATTACACAGTATATACCCTAGGAAATCCCTCAAGAGGGAAAAATATAACCTCAAAAAGCATCCACATTCAATATGTTATTGAGTAATGAAACATTATAATACACTTAGAGAGTTTCCATAAATACTTTTGAAACATCAAACTCCTCCAATACATCCTCCATGTGTCCAGGCATGTAACCACACTTCTCATGGCATGCTTTACATATGCACTCAACAAGAGGACAATACACATGACAACCATGTCCAACAACCAAATAGCAAACTTTTCCCACTAAACATGTGTTTTATTTTATATATTTAATCTCACACAAAATAACTAAGTGATAAAGGTAAAACCATGTGCCTCAAAACCATGAGTGCACAAAGCCATTGACCCTAACATTTACTTCTTAGTACTAAGTTTTCTCAATATTAAAATTTTTCCCCTTGTGCAAGCCTCATAAAATATCTAACCAATATCAAATACAACTTAAAAGGTGAACTCAAATAAATATTTAATATGGCTGATACATTTATAAAGATGCACCACAGATAAATATTTATTTTACATAATTAAAATAATGATTTTCTTATATAAGATGCACAATATCCTTTTTCTAACATTATGGATCATTATTTCCTTCTTTAATATTATTTATGTTGTCTTAATTCGATACCATTTGATGGAAAGTCCTCTTTACAACAAGAGAACTTCTTCCTTAAAATATAGAATACAAATCATGTATTCTACAATACTAATGTAATTAACTTATTTTACATACATCAACACTTCCTATTTCTTACATTCTCTTCTATAACATCAAAATATATAACAATTAATAAAAAGTCAAATTCTTTAAAAAAACAAGAGCTGCAGAGCAGCGAAGTTCCTGCCAAAATGTGCAAGAATAGTCATGTTTTTATTTGTTGTGTCTATTATGTTTTAGCAACAGTGTTGATATTATAACAACTTAATAGTAATCTTGGAATTTTTCAGATTATGACATGTAATAAAGTGCAAGAATAGTCATGTTTTTATTTGTTGTGTCTATTATGTTTTAGCAACAGTGTTGATATTATAACAATTTAATAGTAATCTTGAAATTTTTTAGATGATAACATGTAATATCATAAACAAATTATTTGAATAATGTGTTAGGCAATCTATTGATAGACCTAGTGAAGGATACTTATAAGCATGATATAATGATTTTACTCCAAATGAGAACAATAGCATGGGTATATTAGGTCACATCATCATTTGTAGAATGCTCATCTAGGACTGCATCAAAAACAAATTCATGCTTCTCTACATGTGGTGTGAAGCCCACCTGAAGGAAAACATTTGTTTAAGTCATAATACAATGTTTTGGTCTATAAGCTGAATGCTACTATTTAATTGCTTTCAGAATATAGAGCAAACTAGGTTTCTCAAATTCACTATGTTATCCAATACATATAATTTTTGAAATATTTGGTGATGCCTTGTGTTCTAATCAACACCTCATTGTTTTAAACCATACACTATTTCCTAAGTTTAGTTTAGTTGAACTAAAAATCAAACCGAGGTGCCTAGTTTTGCTTTAGTTTCATTTTCAGTTTGTCTTTAGTTAGGGAGTGTTCGAGTTAGTTCTAGTTAGCTTTTTATTAGATCCACAATTATAGGAACTTGGATTTCTATAGAACTCTGGTTCTAGATCATTTATAGGGATCTTGTCACGACCTCTCTCTCTACTACATTGGCGGACTATGATGCTAATTTTCTATATAAATGAAACACTTGTTTTAAATGGGAATTGACTCATAAATAGTAAATGTCATATTTCACATGTTAGTAAACTTAAGGCACACACATGCTAAATTTTTTTTAAAAAAAATTAATGCTCACCAACTAAAATGCTTACCACGTCTCCAAAATCTTGCAAGCTAGATTTTGGCATTTATGATTAATTGGAAAATTTGATGAAGTTACTGACCAAGCTATAATGAGCTGTCCATGAGTCGTCTAACGCCGAATTCACTTCCGAATTCACTAACTTTGTATTATTCACGTGGATAGTAATACAACAACCATAATAAATTTTCAAGCTAACCTCGACTATAGATTGGAAGGAATTTAATATAGTTTTATCTATAAAGCTGATGGATGAATTGTGCTGAAGGGGGCTCCAGTTCTGCATTTTGATTCTTCTTTTTCTCTCCTTTCTTCCACATCATTCGAGATAGTTTCATTCTCAGAAGAAAAAAAATAGTCCTAGAAAAATTCAATCACAGACCCCTGGGATTCGATGTGAGGCTTGGTTCACGACTGCAAGGAAGACTTGGCTGAGGCGAGGCAACTTAGGGACTTATTTATTGTCCACCTCTTGAATCTCCATCACCGAAACAACGCTGTCAGGTAGGTAACTTACCCAATCACTGGCTACAGTATGTTTGATTTTCGATGCCTGCTCTGTCATAAAATTCAATTAAGCAAGTAATTACAAAGATAGGAGCTTGTAAACCTATGCAGACTATACGAAATATATGCAGATTTTTGTTTATGCCAAAGGCTGAAAGATAGACTGCTTTTTCCCTAGAATCTTAAAGATTTTCACAACTCTTCACATATAAGCATCTATAATGAATTTTGCTCGTATTTTCTTCGATACTCATTTTTACTTTGCTCGTGTTTCTTTTTTTTTACTTTACCAATGTATGCTTCTTCAGCTTTATCTATTTCTTCTTCACATTGGTTTGATCAATGTGGAGGTTCACACAATTTAAGTGTTTTAATATATGGAGAGAGGCACATTTTCAAGACTTCACAAATAAGATTAATAGAAATAGATTAGTATGGTATTATAATTTCTGTTCAAAATACTGATATTTTTACATTTTTACTTCTCTGCTTCTGGCAATCAATATCTGTCATCAAATTAGTATTTTAAGAAGAAAAAGAAAATTATTCTAATGAAAATACATGCAACTGTTATTTTGTTTTCTATGGAGGTAAAAATATATTTATCCTTCACTCCTTATATCTCTCCTTATTATTAGGCATGTTAGAATGGCCGTTTCGGTTCACACGTACCTCCTTATATATAAAAAAAATATTCTAATTCCCTCCCCACGATTTCCTAAACCTAAGGCTAATATGCACACTCTCCTTTAAAGCCTAAAATACACGGGTAAAGTAACTTCTCATGATTCTTTCCATAAAAAAAAACAGGGAAGAAAGGAGAATACAAGTTAATTTCAATAAAGAAAAGAAGATTAGTTAATATTTTAACTTTCTAAGATAAAACCTTCTAATACTTTTTTTTAAGTTTAAATATTTTTTTTGAAGATAGTTAGGAAAAGAAGATTAGTTAATATTTTAACCTTTTAAGATGAACTTTTCAAATACAATGAAAATTTATAAGTTTAAATATTTATGTGAATATATTTTCTCTTATAATAATTAGAAATATGTAATTGATATTTAGTGTAGTTAGGCTTGAAAATTTTCAATATAATCAATCTATGGATTTCATTAACCCAATATCATGTAATAATATCGGTAAAATTCTTTTTATTTTTGTTAATCAAACTCTAGAACTTATAAAATAAATTAAATTTGTTAATTAATAAATACTGCCTTTTGGTTAGTGCTATCGAAACATACAAATCCTTATTTTTGATTCTTGCAAATCTTCTATTAACACATATTTAGTCTAGGCTCTTCAATTGCAAATATAGAAAATGTGAAGCCTCTTCTTACCTAGAAGTAATCTTCTATAAAAGATAGACAATATAAGAACTTCATGGAATAGCCCTAGTTAAGTGTCGGATAAATATTTTATTATAGAATCATTGTAATTTTCATTTTCTAATGCTACATAAACTATCTAGACAATATAGATATGATTTTGAAAAGATAGAATGATAAGCCCCTCAACAATGCTTGAAGATGTTTAACTCTAGGGATTCTTGCATAAATTTGGCAAGGGATGTACAAAATAATATATGTTATGAAATACCCCAAAATAATGCATGTATTTTATGTGCTTACTTAATTATGTTGCATGGGATTTCTTTTATGAATAGATATGGTTTAATAGATGGTTAAATAATTCTTTTAATGTCTATTAGAACTTATTATAAGTTCTTGACCAATGCTCATTGATTCATTTAATCATCTTAGGTTTAGATTTCCTGATGAATGTTGTTAAAGTCGCCGTGCACTTGAGTTTCCTTTTCCTTATAAAGATTAAGTATGTTAGATAAAGCTTTGGAAATTAATCAAAGAAGGAAAAACAAAACCAGCGGCGTTCGGTATTAATGGTGCCTCTGGCTCACATTTACGGGTAATGCTATCGCGCTTGAGCTACTGCATCTATAGCCTAACACAGCTGCAATAACGACGTCTGTGGCATCGTCCCTATAAATCGTCGGGGAGAAATAAG
The DNA here is from genome assembly GCA_007258455.2 of Sequoia sempervirens. NCBI lineage: Eukaryota > Viridiplantae > Streptophyta > Pinopsida > Cupressales > Cupressaceae > Sequoia > Sequoia sempervirens. The sequence goes on along the minus strand of VDFB02002863.1, from coordinate 86,446 downwards.
GGGCACTGGTTAATTTAATCCAAAGGGAGGGAAATCCCCTTTGGATCGATAATCTAAAAAGATAAAACAAAAAATGAATCAAATCCGCTAGTGACAACCTAGAAAACTGTAATTTAGGAATTTTCAATGGTGCAATGTAATTCTGACTCAAAGATATAATCGTGTGGATAATTTATTAGGGAATCATTTAAACGGGTCAAGGGAGACGAACATCATTAGGGAGTAGGGTTAGATGAATATTATTAGATAAACAATAAATGGTCAAGGCGATCATTTATTATCCATGATTCCCATCGTGGGTAGCAACCGCAGAGGAACTGTCTAGGGGAAATAAAAAAACCTAGAAAGGGTTGTGTACCCACTTTATAACAGTCCACATAAACATAGCCTAGAAAACATAACTACATCTTTTATGCCTTGATCCCGTTTGGAAGCAGGGTATGTAGGTAGTCTGGGAAATGAAGGATGCTCCCAGTACTCAGGCGTTCGGGAATGGGGTTTAGGGTTGGAGAGATCACATAACTAGTTATAAGAGATAATCAACTAAAATACATACAACTATACTCAGAAGAATCCCGCATGGATTGCTTGATTCCCCGGGGCCTTTAGGCTAAATTCTGAGGTGGGTTTCAAGTTTAGAATTACCATTTACATACCCCTGAGGACAACGACCTCGGTACACTTTTAGTGGAAAGTGTGGTCATCAGGGAAGCGACTCAAGATCCAGATGATCCCGATGAGTCTGAGACTCTAGCCAGAGCACATACCTATCATATGATAGATGCCTGCCTCGTTTAGGTGGATGCCTATTCTGATTATATGAATAGATGTGTTCCTATTCCATATGAATAGATGAAGTGAATTCTTATTCCATATGAACAGATGATATACCTATCCTGTATGGATAGAAGTTCCTTAGTATACTTGTGAATGAATACTTGAACACAAAAAAAAAAAAAGTGGTGTTCTCAGTTAGAATTAATTGGGTCTTTACAGATCTGTTTTTTATGTAATGTTTGTAACCAAATATATACACTCTCAGCATGGATTTTCCTACTAACTTTGTGAAGATATAAAATTGTTGATTAATCAAAGAATTATGCCTATTCTTGCATTCATCTAAATTTGGTATCATGGTAATGGTATGATTGTTTCATTTTAATCTAAATTGATGAATTAATGAAATTTTGTAAACTTTATTATGGAATTAAGTAGGTTTTGTCTTAGATCTGTGCTTGCTTGATGGTGTTCTGATTTGATAAAATCTAAAACTATATATATATATGTTTTATTTCCCCAGAAGATTGCATCACCGTCAATAGTAAATGTGTGAAATGTTATTTACTTCAATGGTGGTTTGAGAAGATTTTGTTTATTTTCTCAGATTTGATTTGTGAAACGATTCCTGTCATTGTTTGTTAAATTAAATTTATTTAACTTCCTTGTTACCCTATCTATCTTTTGAACTTTATTTTAAATCACGTTTGGAATTATTAAAAGAGCATGGAATTGATACAAATCTGCTATATATCTAAACATGCAAAGTGTTTATTAAATTGTTAGAATCATTATTTTGAAATTTCATGTGGGAATTTAGAGTTCTAATGAAACGTAATATTCCTATATATTCTCCTTATTTTTCCTATTCTAATAATAACCCTCAAGATTATCAACTTATGCAAAGGAAATGCCCTCTTGTAGGCTTGGTTAAAATTAATGTTGATGGTGCTTCAACAGATAGTGCTAGAAATGTTGACATGGGAGGTGTTTTTTGTGATCATGATGGCAGAGTCAAGTTCTAGCTTGTAGGTATTCTTCACCTTGGTTCTAATAATGTTGCAGAGGCAATATCCATTCACCAAGCTCTTTTACATGCTAAGCAAAGGAATTTTATCAATATTATTTTGGAATCTGACTCTAAAATTTTAGTTAATCATTTCAAAAGAAATACCTTCTCTTACTTCATGTAGTGACAATTGAATGAATCTAGGAAACACATTAACATCCTCATTTAAGGTTTCAATGTTGTTAAGTGGAACCATACTAGAGGAGAAGGAAATTAGGTTGTTAATTTTTTGGCTAAATCAATTTCTAATTGGAATGACAATAATGTTGATATTTGAAATGACCAAAATTTCCCTATCTAGGATATGAGCAAACACCTTAGTGATTTTATGAATGTTGACTACAATTCCCCTCTAGATTTGTGATTCATTCTACTATGTTTCTTGTTGGTGTGTTGATCCTTTTATTGTTCTTCCTATATATTTCACCATAGTTAAATTTATATTATTAGTATTTTTTAAATGATTTAAATACAATGGCCCAATTTTATCACATAAGCACAAAATTTCTTCTAATTTGTAAAACATGAGCAATATTCATAGAAGCAAAATAAAAATTTCCTTATCTAGGAAATTTGAAGGTTTCTTTATCTCTTGCTAATTATGTATTTTCAATTCATTTGAATTTTATTGATACTCAAGAATTGATGTCATGATTATTTTTAATATAAAAAAACTACTTTATAATCAGTTATTATTTAAAAAAAAAAATTATCTCTACGTTACCAAAAAAAAATAAAAAATAAAAGTATAAATAATATATTAAGTATCTATTAAGACGTACATTTAATAATTAACTCTATCTATCAAACCAATATTTTATGAAGATTACTTTATAAATCTAAAAATATTTTTTATTTTTAAAAATATATTATTAATATATATTTTACTATATAATTTTTAATCTTCTTCCAAAAGATGGCCTAGATGCATGTGGAAAAAAAAATTAAAATGTACTTTGATCTCTATATGTATTTTTATAAAAAAAATAGTCTTGATAAGAGAATCATAGTTTATTATAATGTTTTTGGATTTAAGTGTATAGTTATTTTGAGTATTAAATAATTAAGTAGTTAAATTTAATAATGATATTTATAAAATTAATTTTTTAGTCATTTTAAAATCAATTAGTATAATTCATAAAAAAAAATATTTGATAATATTTATTTTTATAAATATATTATTATAATTAGTTTTGTTTAATTAATTATTGTTAACATAATTTAAATAAATAAATAGTTCTTAAAGTGAGAAATTAAAACATAATTTTAAATAAATAAATAAATATTTTAAATAAATAAAAATGGTTCTTAAAGTGAGAAATAAAATAGATATATTTATATTAAAAATTAATGATTTTATTTTTCAAAGGCTATTAAAATATGGTTTAATTTATTTTCAATTAAAGAGTTATTTTTAATTATTTAGAATTATTAAAATATATTACTTTATTTACATGATTTATTTACTTAAAACCATTTTAAGATATTTTACTTGCTATTTATTATTGTTATTAGATTATTGAATAAAAATATAAATTAAAAAAAATTGAATAGATGGAAAGGAAATCAAAATAACTTTTAGATAAATAAAAAAAGTAATTATTAAATAGATATGAACTATAATAAAATATTAAATAACATAACTTTTAAGTAAACATATTACTACTTTAATTTACATGTTAATTCACATAATAGTTGAGTTAAATTCATTTACAATTTAGTAATCTAAATTAGTGCTAGGAAGTAAATAGACTAGTGAAATTAAATTTACTTAAAAGGAAAAGGAAGTATTTTGGAAACTGTGATAATGGAGCGGGAAAATCGCAACTATGATAATGGAGACGGGAAAATCGCCCTTATCGCTCAAAAGTTTTGAGCCAATTACATTCCAGAAAATTAATTTTAGATATTTGTTTTGTTAAATATTTTGCATATTTACTTTAGAGTTATTCAAATATTTGTGAAGTAGAAAATAAATATGAATTCTCATTGGTTTAAATCAAAGTTATTAATAACTTGTTAAAGAAGAAGCGTGCCAATAGTTCCTTCGACAGGAACTAATAACACTTATTTATTATATATTCGAGAAATATAAATTTTTTAATACACAAATACTAATAAGTAAATAAATAAAATAATAAGTATTATTATTACATATTTCGAATACAAAATAATTAAAAATAAGTTGATGATGACTCTCGCCGCTTAACCTTTTCACTTTTTATTAAAGAATATCTTACAATATGATTATAAGATGAATTAATAATTTAACCTTAACACGTTTTTATTAACTACTTAACTTTACTAATAAATTAAAATCATTTAGCAGCAATTTTTCTCAAATAAAAAATGAGTGTCTTGGGAGACTTGCGAGCAGCTCTACTAATGTCATTATCATAATGTTCGCAAATGAAAATAATGTGAAGTCTTTTTTAATTTTTTTTAAAGAAAATGCTAAAGATACAAGGATGAATGCTTTGTCTGGTGGAACGAATTTTATTGATATTATAATATTAGACAATTTAAAGAACTGAAAAGAATGTTCCATTAGTCTGTGAAGTGTTTTTTTTGCCTTTTCTTTTTTAAAGAAAATGTTAAAAGCACAAGGATGTGGAAGGAATGTTTACTTATTGATATTATAATATTATATAATTTGAAGATTGTGATCATAAAAAAATTTACAATATATTTAAGAAAATAATATATTTTCAAATAATATAATCTAAATATAATCTTCATAAATAAACACATTTTTTGACAAAGAAATTGAGAAAGAAATGATTAAGATTCCAAAATGATATAAGTTAAAGACAATCTTCATAATTGTTCATTTTCACGAAGAAAGTTGTGGAAAAAAATAGTTATGATTCTCAAATGATGTAATCTAAACATAACTTTCATTTTTAAATACAAATATTTTTGAAAAAAAGAGTTGTAAAAGAAAAGAGTGTGATTCTCAAATAATCTCATAATTAAACACAAAGGTTGTTAAAAAAATTATGATTTACAAAAAATCTCATAATTAAACACAAATATTATTATTCCCAAATAATTTAATAATAGCACAATCCCCATAATTAAACACATTTTTTTAGAAGATAATATAATCTAAACAAAATTATCATAATTAAACATAATTTTTTTTTAAAGTGAAAAAATAGTAATGATTAAATAATATAATCCTCGTAAGTAAACACTAAACACATACCTCTTTTAAAAAACTAGGAAAGGATGGACAATGATTCTCAAATAACTTAATCCAAAGACAAAAGACAAATACTATTCTCGATTTGTTTGAGAAGTGACGTAAAGGAGGAGTTTAATTGTTCTCATCTAACTTTCTACAAACATGTTTATTCTTGTCCCACTTCCCTCATGATTTTACTATTTCTTCTCACTCCTTAAGTTTTATTCATTTAGATATTTTTTGTGTTTTAGTGAGAGGATATGTACTTTTATTTATGGTTTTCTTATATATTGTATTATTTAATTTCACAAGTTTTCATTATGATTTAAAAAAAATATAATTTTGTCATTTATATTTGATTTATATATAAGCAATTATGATAAGATTTATATATAATAATAGTAGTAAGATAATATAGAAGATAAATTACATATTATAATAGATATTGGTGGGTTAAGATGTCTTAATATTCAATATATGATGAAATAGAATAAATGCTTGAGGTTAGGTAAGGTAACAATTTACAATATTTCTTATGGAATAAGCTACCACTCTGTACTATGTCTTCAAGAGATCCAAAATACATAACATACTCCTTACATTCCTTACAATGATGTGGATATATATATATATATATATATATATATATATATATATATATATATATATAACCAACATCCAACTTCAACTTCAACTTCATACAATAAGCCTACATATATAGCATTTTCTCTACATCCAACACACATGTCTCTTGGGAATGGATGTTCAATCAAATTATATCACATACATCTTGATGTTGCACATTAAATATCTATCATAATCATCTCAAAATAGTAGAGTCACGATGCACTTGCAAGAGTAGAAAATCACCCTAGAATCAACAAATAGGTACATTAAATGAGGGAAATGATCTTCTACCAAATTCTCAATTCTATCAAATTTAGATATTATGCTTGCAAGTATAAATAAGTTATATATCCAATACCATCAATCAACCCAGATAGTTCTTGTAGCAAGTTACAATAGGAAATCCATAAATGGAAATAGATTCCAAGAGAATAACAAGAGACAATTAGCATATTCCAAATTAATGTGAAATAACCCTCAAGGGGAATGTAGTACTTGCTATGCCACTTATCATTTGTAATAGCTGAAATCATATTCCTTTATACATATATGTGATACACAATGATCCCAAGAAATAATGGAAATTAATGAGAGCCTACCAACATACATCTTATCAACATAGGGATCCAAAATAGGGAAAACATAGTAAAAGTGCATGCAACAAAGAAACGAATGCCTACAAACCCCATATACAATAGATTAAATGCATCTAGGAAAGAAATTAGGCCCTCACAAGTGTATATGTAGCCTTGGATTCCCTTTGATTAATTATTTTCATTTATAATATATACATGTCCTCCAAAAGCCACAAGCAATAGTTACATACAAAGATTACCACCTCTAGAGTAGAACCATGCCCATGAATTAGAAAACCAAACCATAAAAATGACCATGCCATTAAATAATGTGTTAGATTTAGCTATTGTTGCATAAGAAGGTAGACAAAAACCCTAAAACTAATATATGTTAGATTTAGCTATGAGGGAACACCTTTGTATTTTTCATAGGTTTTAAAATTATCTCACACATCACCAATGGTTAAGATATGTCAACATGTCACGTATACAAGTGTACATGCTTAGTAGTAGTCAATATGCACCCATGTTTCAAACACATTACACTACTGAATTTGACTCCATTTTTTGACGAAGGTTTGTCGGTCGTTCGACAAACATTTGTTGGACAATTGACGAAAAAAATTTCGTCGCTATTTTTTCGTCGAAATTCCGATGACGAATTAAATGTCGAAATAATGGCACAGATTCGTTGGTTGTCGAAATCATAAAATGACTTAGATGTTCATCGAAATATCGACAAAATCTTTGTGTATCCACCGACGAATTACAACCAAAATGCAATTGCAATGGCTCTTTCGAAGTGTCAAAACAACACCAGAAGTTTGTTGCCATTTCGATGAAATGGGAAAGGAGTTACGACAAAGCCTTCGTTGTAGCTATAGCAACTTCTTCAGACCTTTTCAGTGAGTGATTCATCGGTGGCCTTCGTCGAAATTGCGACGAAATAATGCAATTTTTTTATAAAAAATATTCGTTGAAATGTACCATTGTGGAGACTCTTGGCGATGACCACCGAAGCCAATCGATCGATGAGAGATCAATCATCGGCACAGGATAGAAAACTCAAGTTCTAATAGTCCATGTCTTGCCAATGACTTTCGTTGGAAAGACAAATCCAATGTCACACCGATCTGACCTCTTCAGGAGTTTTGAACACTACTGGTTATTAGCAAGACATTTTGAAGGTCTCGCTGATTAAACAAGTGTCTAAGAGCAAGTAAACAAATGGAACCTATTAATTTTATTATTTTGGGGTTCTTTAAATCATAGAATAGATACCATCTTCTTGTGTATAATGTACTTATATTCAGATTTGAATTCGAGACCAATTGTGATTACACATTCTATTTTACTTGCACAAAGTATTCTATAAGCAATATATTGATAATGCCAAATGATTTATGGTGTTGTACAACTCTACCTATCATCACAGTTCTGCTGTTCCCCCCTAGAGAATCCTGCAAAGACAAGTTTACAATACCAAGTCAAATAATATGAAAAAGACTTACTTCCATGCAAATTAAATGATTATTCTCATAATGGAAATTGTCTAATTACAACAACAATTCCATGAAAGGTTATCCATGCTTCATAAGAGATGACTGATCATACATATAGACTGCAAGATGCATAGAAAAAGCATTACACTTGAGAACAACCAAGGGCTAACAAGGGAAGGAGTTAAGAAATGTTTGGATTGAAGAGAAAATGTGTAGGGAAAATGCTGAGTAGTGTCAAGAGAACATAGCTTGTAGAACATATTCTTGACCTAATCAAGCTCTTGAACAACTTAAAAAAAATTAAAATACTAACACATACATGAGACATGTAATGAACTTCCAATATATGCTATCTTTTTCATTAATGCAGAGGTAGGTAAAGGAGAAATAGTTATAATTGTAACACTATTCATAGTCCAATAAATTATGTTCGTAATTTGTGTTCAATGGACCTCAGTTTTATCATTATACTACCTACCTAATACCATATTTTAATCCACGGTTTAACTATCTCAGATCTAAAGAAGCACCTTCAATTAACCATTTAAAGTACTATAAAATAAGGTAAGACTTTTACTCGAGAAAGATTGGGTACACTTGTATGATTAAAGTTCTTGTAATCATCAGGATTTATTGGCACACAGACACAACCTGCAACATATGAAGTAATGGATGACTACAAGTTAGTGAAATGGTCCTTAATATGTGATTGGTTTGCAAATTGATTGGTAGAAAATAAGGATACAAATAGATCTACATGAAAAATTATGAGGACAATCTACTGTAATCATCAAAATAGATGAAAAGTGCAAAGGAAAGAGCCGAGCTAGATCTCTAGAGCCTAAAAAAACACAGCCTAAAAAAACACATGCAAGAAACATAAAAAAAGAACAAACCAGTTTTTGGATGAATACAAAATGGTGCCTTCAACAAGTGATTCATATGCTTTCACACCTGATAGGACATTAAGAAGATTTTAGTCTTCCTCTGTGAAATTAACTACTTACAGAATAAACCCATAAACCAATATTATATACCTCCATGTCTAGCTGGGGGTAGGTATAAGAGAAAAAAATTTCCTCAATGCAATGCCGAAAAATGTCAATGTGTGTGTAGGTTTGTATTACTCAAAATATCATTTCACTGCCTAAGGAAAAATACCAAAGTGATTTAAATTTCAATCTTCACATAGGCTCCCTTATTGCTACACATGCATATACAAGCATTATTCGAGCTCTAAACTATTCAAATATTAAGGATTTAATTAGCTATAATATGGAAAGTTTTTGTTTAGACATAATCCATCATCTTTTACATATCTTTATTCACTCCTAGCACTTTAGATAAATTTGTGTAAATGAGACAGAAATGTGAATCTTTTATGACAAAGAAAATTCTTAAAAGGAGGGGGGAGAGAGCAAAGGGTAGGGGGGAAAGAGAATGCTTGAATGTATAGCAAAGTATAACATTTTGATCATTATAACAATGAAACGAATCTTAAGTTCGAAGCATTAATATCATTTACAACATTTATGATCAAGAATGAATGTAAGTAGAGAAACTTTTGCATACGTGCAAATGGTACACAATTTCATGGTTAAATGGAAGCCTCCCATCAACAACAAGATCCAAATATCCATGTATCTATCTCAATCGAGCCTCTAAACCCTTCAAAGTTGTCAATTTTTCTACTAACCTGTTATGCACAAAAGTCAAATTTTAGAGTTATGTCACCACTAAAAACAAAAGAAACAGAGCTTTGAAACCAAATCCACACACAACACAATGTGGTATTCATACAAAGCCATACAAACAAACTAAACTCAAAACATTGTAATGGAAACAACTCCAAATTATGATGCAGAGCATGGATTAAGGGTATAAAGAATCATTTTTCTGCCACCATAGTGAAAATTTAGCACTTTCTTTCATCTTTGCATATTGGTTTGATGTTTCAAATGATGCATTTCTTATATTAAAAAGTTCATTGCCTTATTGAGCTTCTCTTTGTTTCGAGAATAGTTTAATATTCTCTACTTAACATGGCCAACCATGTGACGGTGGAAGCTCATTTGGTGCCTCCCGCCCTCCCCCCTCACATCACTCTCAATTCCCCATACCCAATCATATAACATTAATCATTCATTCATCCATTAATAACATATAACATTCATTCATCCATTAATAACATATAACATTCATTCATTAACATATAACATTCATTAATTAAAATATTCACATTCATTCATTAACATATAATATTCATTCTTTCAATTTTTACATATTATCAAAAATATGGTTGTCATGATATGATTACAATCACTTTTTTTTTGTTTCTTTTTTAAAGCTAAAAAAATCTAAAGTGGAGTATCGTTTTCTAAATCATCTGTCCCCCCTTTAGTTGTTCTGTCCTCTACTCGTGATCTTAATGTACACCTAGTCATTTGCTCATGATGTGGATGCCACTACAAGGGGGGGTCTGTTGCAATAACAAAGAAATGTTAAACTAATATGTTTTATTATTGTTGTTACAAGTATTTCATTAATTAAAAGAACATTAGAGTGGTTCTCTTTACGTGATGGGTTCACATCATGTTCCCGAACTTCTGTTATAGACTCATGCTCAACATGCTGAACACCCTCTAAATCTTGATCTATAGTTGAAACACGAAAGGTCACATTAATTAATACACCAATTGAAATTAAATATATTTAAAAGAACATGAGAGTGGTCCTCTTTACTTGATGGGGCCACATCATGTTCATGATCTTCTCTAGCTTGATCATGCTCAACACATTGATCACACTCTACATGCTCTAAAGTTGAAAAGGTTACAATAATTAACACACCAATTGCAATTAAATATGTTTAAAAGAACTTTAGAGTGGTCCTCTTTACCTGATGGGGCCACATCATGTTCCTAATCTTCTCTAGCCTGATCATGCTCAAAATGTTGATCACACTCTACATGCTCTAAAGTACCGGGATGCACACCATGACCTTCATCTACAGGTTGTGCTCTACCCTCACCAGGCTGCATTCCAATGTCATGTGTAGTATTATCATTGCTTGAATGTTTAAAACAAATAGGCATGCAATTACTTTATGGTGGAAATTAATATTGAATAGATTGCACAAGTATTCAATTTTAAATAAACTTTATTGATTTTATTTACCTGCATGTCGGATGCAGTGGAAGATTGTGTTTGCCCAGTCAAGACTCTTAGGCGTTTAGCCACAACTCCATAGCCTTGCTAGAAGGAAATCTTATGCGTTATTATCATTCCAATGTCATGTGCAATATTATCATTGCTTGAATGTTTTAAACAAATAGGCATGTAATTACTTTATGGTGGAAATTAATATTGAATAGATTGCACAAGTATTCAATTTTAAATAAACTTTATTGAGTTTATTTACCTGCATGTCAGATGTAGTGGAAGATTGTAATTGCCTAGTCAAGACTCTTAGGCGTTCAGCCATGGCTCCATAGCCTTGCTGGAAGGAAATCTTCAGGTCATCTTCTGTGGGAACTCTATTGAATTCATAGCCCTACATTTTTGCATAAGATCATGAATTTTGCTTCTATGGTGTGATAAAACCAAAATTGTTTTCAATTTATTATTTGGATACAACATTTCATTTATTGATACTTACAATTCGTGCAGCTAATTTCATATAACCACCAGAGCCAAGTTTGTGGTGCCTGTGTTTTTCTAGTCTTTCTTTTGTTGCTTTTGATCTGGAAGCCTATGAAAAGTTTGAAATATGTTAGATTATGTAAAAATAAAAAGTAATCAATATATAATTACATTGTTGATAGTATCACATACCTTCCTTGGCTCGGTGGTGTCTTTCCTTTTTTCTTTTCAGCCTTCTCCTTTCCATCCGACACTAGGTCCTTCCACTCCCTCTTCGGAATCATGGGGGGATGCTCTTACTTTTTGTTCTTCTTTAAATGTTACCTATATTGGTTCCTCACATACTTTAGATAGGTACCAGCTTTCTTAAGGACCTTGGTTTGGTTGAATGTTTTATCACCGAAGAGCACAACTAAACGGTTTATGAGCTCATCTTTTAAATCTTGATTTTGGGCATTCCACCATGTACATATGGTGGGCCCGAAGAGCTCCAATGTAATATCACTTAGATGTTTATAAAAAACATCATTTCCTGCAAAATGATCATGGGATCAATAGTCTAAAAAGAGCGATCAATAAGTAAATTTCAATTAGATTATATATAATTATAATTAATTTTTTTTAAAGTACTTGGGACCTTCTCTATCTTTATGGGAACGAAATCCTTGGTCACCACAAATGTGACCAAAAATGTTCCCATACTAGTAATACAGGAAGATCTAGGAAATGCTGCTAAAATATCACCAGTACTAGTGGCCTCTGCATCCCATGGTACATGTCCTAATGTATGTTCTGGCATGTGTTTGCTGCCAGAGGGTGCACTAATGGATGCCTGCATGGTATGTGTTGCCGACATTTCAGATGAAAATATAGGCACAAATGATGGGGTTAGATGATGTGATGTATGTGCAGGAAGATCAGGATGGACACTTGTACCAACCCCTACTCCTTGGGAAGCACTTGCAGTACCCTGATCATGGCTAGAAGCATCATAAGGACGTAAAAAATTCTATAAAAACAACACATATTTTAGTTCATGACATAAAAGAGTACAAAATATAAAACCAGGAATGAACTTATGTTATAATTAAAGACCTGATGGCATCTTACTTGCAAGTTTTGTGATCTCTCAGTCAATATTTTAACCCTCTCTCTTATCTCATCTGTTTGAGGCATTATGATTAACAACTTAAGGATTTCTTCATTGCATTTTTTTGGGTCTTCCTTATCATATCGAGAGGGTTTGTTGAATAAGTGATGTCATCATCACATAATATTGACTGCACCTCCCTATGGATGCTCTCGTTTACTACTGCCTTTCCACAATCAGTCAATTGCAACAAGAATATTAAAACATTATCGAAATTAACCCAATAAACTTATGAAAACAACATAATAAAACATTTTTCTTGTATCTAATTTGTACAATTATAATGAGGTAAACCTATCGGGTAGAAGCACCTGAAGATACATCGTGATCTATGCTCTGGGCCGGAGTCTTCTCCATACGATCAATGTCCCACTATGACAAAAATTAAATATAAAAAAAATTACCAAAATGAAAACAATAGACTTACAAAAAAAACATAAGAATAAAATGGTATATTGGAGTCATTAATTGGAGGTTGGGTAAAATGGTACATAGTACATACCACCCCCATAGTAATTGTGTTTGTAACTAAGTGATTCAAATTGTAATCGATTAGCAACTCTTCCCTGCAGTTATTGATTTTATCGCACATACTAATACATGGTTTCCCTCACACGCTTTGAATATGGAATTGGGTTGCTTTTTTTTTTACCCAGGTCATGTAATATTTATAAACCCTATAATATTCCCTGATGCTTTTGGCCTTTCGTCAATGTACACAACCACTCCTTTATTTTGATCCTTATCTTTTAGCTGTATATAATTTGCTGACAGTGCATACCTATGCATACTTCGTGTATATCGAACCAGTTGCATCCAATCTTTGTAACTATAACAGGGTCTGACATACTCCATCAATTCAGTAACTTTGTCCTAATAGACCTTTATGCCGTCCATGCAAAATAGACCCAAACCATGTAATGATGATGGTGCTAAGCGACATATCCTCTCGTTGACACAAAAATCACTGTTTATTGGAGGAAGTTCATTGGGTACCCATTATTTCTGTAGATGTTTGTACCTCAAGGGAACCTTGACATCGCCTATGCTCTCATCATCATAAGAATACGACCCCCCTTCAACAAGAAAAAATTCCATGCGTTTACAAAATTTTCTTCTAGTCTTTTGACCTCTAGTTGATCTCCCTCTTTTAGACATACTACATGTCTCACTTTCCTCTTCTCTTCTTGAATTTCCCTCGCTCGAGGAAGACAGATCTGAAAAATACCTATTTGGTGGTACCTGCACTCATAAGGATGTTGGATGAAGTTCTTTCATGGTGATGTGATCCTAAGGTGACATTATGATTAATCTATCATTTCATCACTAGAATTTCATAGGTTATAAGGTAATCAAGTCTTGATAGATTGCAAGTTATTGTTACTACCGTCCAAATGTTCCCATCACAAATCAAATCTACTTAACATTTTAACTCCCAAACTTTGTTACAAGTGTTAAATGTGACTATGGTCCACCAGTTACACAACCAAGGCCTTAAATGTATTCTCTAATTGTAATCAAAGGACTTTTTCTCTTCATGCAAGTAAATAAATTGAAGGGAAACACCACCAATTGGTTTATTGGACATCTACATGACTAAAAATAGCAGAAAATTTACATTTAATTTCCATATGTCTAAGTGGTTAACGGGGAGGGAGTGTGTACTAGGCCTGGTTAAGTCATCATAATTTTATGCTTTGGCAATATTTTTTTTAAAGTCATCTTAAATCTTCCTATTTCTAATTACTAGGAGACTTTTGGTATGTTTTAAGGTAGGATTATTGATGAAAGAGCCCAAAGATCCTTTCTCCATGGTATCAGGTACACATAGCAGCGGTCTTCTCTTATACGGTTGGACATGATTTAAAGAACTTAGCTATGAATTATTCATTTAACCTAAGGTTTTCTCATAATGCCATCATTGGAAAAGTATGATCAAATTCTTCTATTATGAAGAATTGGTCTATGTGCCTCTAGTAATCACTATAAATGTTTGTAAGGATAAAATGACTAATTGCATTAGGTAGGAGAGAATCAACTTTGAGTTCTTCAAAGATTATATTCCTCTATTCATAATTTTTGAGGGTTGTGTGTGGAGGAGGTTATCACTACCAAGAAGGGAGGAGACATTTCCTTGTGATGGAACTTCAAAATTTTGCTCTTTATGTTCCATTTTTATTTTTCCTTATGTCTTTGGTCATCTATGGTGTTTGGGAAAATCCTAAGGTTGGGGTTTTACCTTTGTCTTCATGTATAACCCTAGTGTTTATCTTACGCCTTGGGTGGGATCTTTTGGGATGTTACTTTTTGGAATATCACAAGGTGGTCCAATTGGCTGGTGACACGTGTGCTTTCTGGACCGATGCTTGTTTGCTCCTTCTTTTTCTATAAGAAGGATTTCAAGGCTAGAAGTATGGGTTAGCAAGTTAGATATTTTTGGTCAATTCTAGATGAAGTTGCAGAGAAAATTGTAAAGTCTAATGGTTTTAGGGAAAATGCAATTTAGGTTTTGAGTCATTCTGTAGTAGGTTTTGAATTCATGGAGATTTGATGTTTTATGACAGTACTAAAATTTGAATTAATATGATTAATTCAAACTCATGTCTCTCCATTGTACAAGCATATCTAAATTTTGAATAAAATGATCAAGGGTTGTTTCGTTCATCTCATTGTTGTGGTGTGTATGATTCTTGTTTTAGCTTTAATTCAAGCAATTAATTAAAATGTTTGAATGGGATTGTAGGTGGATATGTTTTGTATAAGGATTTGATAAGTCGTATTGGGTTAGAATACATATTGATGAGATTGTAAAGCAATGTTATCAAGGATCTTATATGTTATATGTTAAATCTATCATAAAAGCCTTAGATGCTTATAAATTTGACTCCTCCAATGGATATATGGCACTGATCTAAGTTGTACTTATTCGTATGGTTCAGTATTTGTTTTCCTTTACCTAGAGCTTGCTACAAATTACAAATCAATGACTATCTTATACTGTGAAATGTTGTCATAGTTATCTCATGCTCCAAATAGTTGATATTATTGATAAACAACCAATTCTATTCAGTATTATCCTATTATGTTGAGCTATTAAATGAGATTATCTATTGTTGTTAATGTTGTTTATGATGATGGTGTAGAGGTTGTAAGCATTAAGGGATCACCCTCGGGTCTTGTAGAGCCCAAAGTGTAGGAGGTCTTTAAAATCCTCGTCGGTTGGTCTAGGTCCTTCGAGCTACCTTTTTTGGAATTGGAAATTCCATAGGTATATTAGAAGATCAACCTGCTTACTGTAAAAACAACCAACACCTTGCATATGTTTGTGGTGGAGGTATTAAAGAAGAATTGTATGCCTCTATTTCCATTCATTAGATCTACCTTATCCTAGCATATACTTGGGATAAGTCTACAATTGCTTTAGACTCATGCGATTAAGGCTATGTGTGATGAAATCGTAGACCTCAACCAAGATGTGGGTAGATTATGGGAGTTTTACCAAGACCTGAGGCTGGTCAATAAAAATGTGAAAGACTAAGCTATTTTATTTTTTGTCTTATCTTATACCATTTTATGAGAATGGGGGTGCCAATGTACGAGAAGATCTTTGGAAACTAGGCATGGAAATTACAGGTTAAAGAGAATGGGGGTGCCAAACTTACAGTGCTCATTTCCCCTTGGTCATCGATTTTCCCTGAGTTCCCTCAACCTCGTCCTCGGCGTTGGTATTGACCTTGTTTTCACTCCTCCAAAATCTTCCTCGGTGCTGATATTGACCTTTTTTTCACTCCTCCAAACTCTTCGTCGGTGTTGGTATTGACCTTGTTTTAACTCCAAACTCTTCCTCGACGTTGGCATTGACCTTGTTTTCACTACTCCAAACACTTCCTCGGCACTGGTATTGACCTTTCACTTCTCCAATTTGATGAGCTACAACCTAGTTTCGTTAGGTTTTATAGTATGCTAATTAAATTGAAAATTTTGGCATTTAGCTAGGTTTTAATATTCTACAATATAGTTAAGTAGATATTAGCTATATTTTACATAATAAATAATATAATTATTCAACTTATTATAATTATATATTATATTCTTTAACAAAATTATTAAATCATTATAAAATTATTATAATTAATAATTAATAATAAGTATATTTTTATATAATATAATATATATTTAATATAATAGTAATATATATTATATGAGAGAGAGAAACTAAATTTTGATTGGTTGTTTCATGTCAACAATCCAAGGATGGCATGTTCCTTGGGGAGTTATGCTCAAGGTAGCATGCCATTTGATTAAAGATATGATAATTCTCCTTTAAGACCTCTTTAATGTACCCATTGCACACTTAAGGAGACAAAGATAAATATAGGGAAGAAAATATAGAGAGAGAGGGAGATAACGACAAACATACAAATAGAAATGGAGACAAAGAGATAGAGAGAGTAGAGATAAAGAGATAAGGATGAATAATAGAGATATAGGGAGTGATTGATATAATAGATCTATGAGATATAGGGAGGGTGATTGATATATCTCTCCCTGCCGCTCTCTATATGTCTATATCTCCCACTATCTATGTCACTCCCTCTTCCCCCCTCTATCTATTGAGCTATCTCTCCCTCTCCCCCTTTATCTCTCATTCACTCCATCTCTCTTACTTTATATCTCTATCTCTATTTCTTTTTTTATCTCCCTCTCACTCCTCTCTCTATCTCTTTCTATCTATATCCCTTTCTCTCCCTCCCCCTCTCTATCTCCCCCTCTCTATCTCTCACCATCTCTCCCTCCCTGTCCCCCCTATCCATCGACTCTCTCTCCACCTCTCTTCCTTTCTCTTCCCATATATCTCCATCTCTCTTTCTCTTCCCATATATCTCTATCTCTCTCTCTTTCTCTCCCCATCTATCTCTATCTCCCCATTTATTAACTAAGAAGCCATGCAAGCATACAATAGTATATGTTGGTAAAACTATAATAGTGTTTTATTAAACTATAAGGAACACTTATCTTTCTAATGTCAAGCCTTCTTATAAAAATGGCATTTTATTAAACTATAAGTAGATTATTGTCACCACTCTTCATTCAACATGAAATGCCAAATGTAGCAATTGTATTGTTGCTTTTGTCAAGTTTCATTAACCAAGCTATTTACAAGGTTGAATAAAGTTGTGTTATGACCCTTCATCTCTTTAAAATAATTAGACAATATTAGAAAGATTAGGAAGGGGAGAAAACTAAACTCCTTCAAAATAGGGGTAGTTGTGGGTTTGTTGGTTTTCTTTGTATACTATATACTTAGTTCCTCTAGGATAAATAAGTCACTTTAGATCATTTTCTTAGTTATGTATCCTAACTAATATAGAGTAAGCTTTTTCATTTTAATTGATTACTACATAATAGTTTATGTGTTGAAAGAATTGTTTCCATTCTTTGTAGTTTTTACATTGGAATACAAATCATATTTAATTTCATGCCAATATACTTCTTTCATAAAGATATTTTTTTGAAATAAGTGCTTCATAACCCATCTAATCAAATCATAATTAACCTATCAAAAAGGAAATAGGAATTTTCTAAAGAAAAGAACACTTGACCCAATCATAAGTGTATGGCCTTCACAGAAAGGAGTGATCCACCTTAGCAATAACAACTACCTAATTTAGACCTAGCTATGTGCAGGATCATGATGGGCCAAAAAGTGGCAACATGAAAAAGTAGTGTTTTGAACTTGCCAAAAAACACGAAAATCCTGAGTTGACT